>JABEVN020003455.1:0-18162 GCA_013146195.2 Codonopsis lanceolata | reverse complement strand
AATTATCCAATTCGTCTCCAAGGGGTAGTCTTTCATACAGATCTCCCCCACCGAGGACATCATCAAAGTTGCACTGTCATCGATGATGACGTTGTTGAGAATTTAATTCGGACTGCGCCCGGGCTCGTGCCTCTTCATCCGTCCTTGACCTCGGCTCTCCTCCCAGGCCGCTCTGGTTCATCGACTTCATCGAGTTTGGCGATAGTTACGACGGGAACTATGCTACCTCGGGTACCCCATTAGTGAAGAATCGTGAGTCTGGAATACGATCTTGAGGAGACGACTACGTTCGTCTCGATGTTGCACCTATTGTTGCAAGCATCCGGAAAAACCCGCGGTACTCCTTTTCCTCTTCTTCTTTATATCTAAAGGCTGCTTCTAGTAGATACAATATTTCACGAAATATCATTGATGAAAGGAATGTTTTGGATACGTGTTGAAACTCTTATAATCTGTCGACCTATGTTTTGAGCGCCGTCTGTGACATCCATTTCATCTGCGCCCACTACATTGTCGCGAGAAATAATCCATGAGTTTTATTCAAATTTGGAAAAACAATTAATGATTCTTGTGACTCTAGTTTGAGAAAGTTTATGTGAGAGGTCGATGGTATTCATTTTCCCCCAAAGTCATAAATTCCATGCTTGGGTACTTTCCTCATACGGTATTGAGTTTCATATCGGCCTAAATTTGTGTATTTGTGAACTTTCGGTTCGAATTTCATTGTGGCGGCAAAGGTGTTCTGTTAGTCTTCCGGTTGTCCTTCTCATGCCTTTTGCAAAAATGCATTGTCAAATTGGTCTCGTCCAAAAACACAAATGTTATAAGCGAAGAGCATCTAAACTCTTTGACACCTCCTCGCTCTCGAAACCTTTGATCTAGGGCTGTATGTTTTAGGAAAATATCATCCATGGTGGAAAGCGGGTGGTGACAAAGCGGTCCCTCATATTTCCCTCACTCATATACGAGGATCCTACTCTCCGAGGGTATAAACCTTCTTCCTCCACTTCGTCTCTCATTGTTGAGCCTCTCCCTTTTTCCTCAAAACTTTTAAAAGGCGATAGGCTCGTGAATTTGCCTCTCGGTTGACCGGATACACCTTTCAACGATCCTTCTATTCCTCATACTAATGCATCTCCTTGGTTCTGTTTCACTGTTGTACCTATCATTGTTCCTCCGAATGTTGCAACATCCGGTCTGCAACATCCCTCTGTTTGCCCCTCCCGGCTCCTATGTCGGTTTCTTTGTCAAGAGCAGCTGCGGGCGTCTGAGACCAGTATCTCACATTCTTGCACATCAGGCCTTTCTCACTACTTTGGGCTGGCGGTACTCCTCCTGGCTGGGACAACATTCTGGTCAAATAGGGGGTGAGGCTGCAACAAGAATTGGTAGTGATGCTGATGCAAGGGCTCGTGATGAAGTTCCTGAATCTGGTAGTGCTCCTGAGAACTTCTGAAGGATAATCTGTTGTTTCATTTTCTCTTGTGGTTCGATGTTATGGCGATGTTGATGGTTGGTAAAACAATTATTTCATTAGGATAGTAATAATTTAGGATTCATGACATTTGAGATTCATGTAACATCTTTGTTAATGGTATTGTGGTTTTGTTGATCATATCTCTCTTCTATATTTCGATCTTCGTTTGGGGAATGTTCATCATGGTCTTCTTTGCGGGTCTTGTGGATTTGACCAAGAATGCTCAAACAAAGGGGGTGATTGTAAGGGTAATTTAGGCAGTGCCTAAATTATCTTGTTTTCACTCTCTTGGTCAAAATAGGATTTGAATTGGTATTATTGTGATAGGATTTAATTAGGATTCTCTTATTAGATTTAGGTGATATTTTTGGTAACTAAATCCTTGCATAAGTATTTAGTTATTAATGGTATCAAATTAGGAAACATAATCTTGCTTGATTTTACTAAATCTCTTTCCTAGTGGGGTTGCTGCTTTGCCGTGTATTTGCAGGATTCCTTACAAGTCTTGGTTTGCAAGTTTATTGCCTATATTAAGAGAAGAGGTCGAGTGTTGAAGATGCATAGAAAGAGCCTTGAATCGAGAGCTTTGTATCTTGAAAGAGTCGAGATTCGAAGCGATAGTATGAGAGATTAAATCCGAAGTCTTGTGTGTTCAACATCTCGCATACGAAGACCATTCTGCATACCTGCTGCTGCTTCTGTGTAAAGCTTCAAAACGACCTTGTGTTTCTGAAGTATTGTGTTGTGCTTCCGGTTGGTGTAATTGTTTTGGAAGGCTGTTCTTTTGATTCTTTCTTCCCACGTTTGTTACGGTAGTTTATGTGGGTTTTGTGATTCTCAAGATTCTATATCTTGTGAGAATTTTGTGTGCTTGTTAAGGTTCAAAAAGTTTTGATTTTAATATAGTTTGTTGCCTTGAGGCTTGATCTACAAGTTTGATACTTGTAGATTGCTTTTTGTGTGATTTTACGTCTTCCTAAGTGCATTTGATTTTAAATCTGAAAACAAAACTTTCGCTGCTATTTTCTGTGTTACACTTTCAGTTCACATTGTTACTGTCATTGTTGCAACATTCACTGCAACATTGGCAGTAACATCGTTCCATATCGAGAATACGTGCATCGCGTTCTTTCACATCTTTTCTCATTTTTATAATGTTATTTTGTTCTTTTTTGGCCCCTTTTTTCATTCAACGTTCATGTATAAATTCTTTTAAAGAAAATGAAAATTTGGAATGTGTTTGTGTTGAACGTTATTAATACTGATGTTTATAACATTTTTAATCCAACAATGCTAGGTTTACAACTAATTAGTTGTAAACCTAACATTGTTGCTTTTTAATTGATGTAACTGTATAATTAAATTCAACTTTTTTTATCTTTACATTTTAAATATTTATTTAATTTTTATACATTGAAGTCTCTAAAATGTTTGTATTAATATAAATTATGTGTATCACACATGTGAATTATTTGATTAGTACCCGTGTGATTTTAGTTATAGAGATAAAATTGATTGATCACTATAAAAACAAAAGTACTTGATCATAGTTTATCACTCTATAGTGTACAATTATCATTTTATCGGTGTCTCGTGAAAAAATTACATCTATTTTTTTATCTTTAAGTTACTTTTTACTTGCAAACACAATAATTAAGCTAAAAAATAAAACCCAAGTTGAAAAACCGTGCATAGCACTAGCAATAACCTAGTTTGTTACTATTCACTTTCCTCTTTCCAAGTTGCAGGATTGTTGATTTCATTTTTGACATTTTACCCCTACTTTGGAGAAATTCAACCCAATCTAATTTGCTACATTTTACCCTATAATTAAAAGAGTTACTATTTTATTTTGAGATATTTCATTAAAAAAGTACTTGAGAAAATGAATGTATAATAGTTTCATTTTATTAAGAATAGACTCCTAAAAATATCATTTCTTTTAAAAAAATTGACTATCAATCCAGGACTCTTTATCCGGAAGGAATATATATTATTCCCAACATTCAAAAAACAAGTTTTTTTATAACTTCATTCGTCTCTATCTTCTTTGAAATTAAATTATAAATATATTTTTTTAATTCTTGAAATAAATTTTTATTTTTTTTGAAAGCACATGATATGCAATTTGTTAGTATCTCAATAACATGATATCTCCTACAATTTTATAAACCATCGCAAAATATATTTTGCCCAACTTGGTTGGTGTTTTTTTTTGGAAACATATTAGGTGATGATAATCCACATTCTAGGCAAACAATCAATTATTTTATTTTAGGTTATTTATTTTAATAAGACCACTTTTAAAAATTATCCCAACAATTACTATTATTTTCAATTTTATCATCTACATTTGATATAAACAAATTAATAATGTTTATATATTATTAATAATTAAATATTTCAAACGTGGATTCTCTTCGAGTGGAATTGAGAGACCAAATCATTATTTAGTTTCTCACAATAAAGAAAAAACAAACAGTAGTTAGGCTCCAAATGTGCGAGATTTCGAGTAAACGGAAATATTTCGACTAAGACTTCGTTTGTTTTACGAAAAATACCTTATAAAAAACGTTTTACTTATTTTTCGGTATTTGATAACCTTAGAAAAATATAGTCAACGTAAAAGGTTTTCCGAGTCAACGGAAAATGAACGCTTCTTTTCTGGAAAATGAATTACGGATTCATTTTCCGTAAGTCATTTCCAAATGTTCGGACACCCTCCGTCCCCTTTCACAATTACAAATATTTACTTACACACATAATATTTCACTTAACAAATAAATTGTTTAGAAATATAAATGAAGTTTGTGCACACTATTTATAAATTATAATTTTAATAAATACTCACTATGTCCTAAAATTAGTGTCAACTATATTATTTAGGGACATCCTAAACATTGTCAATTTTATATTTTAATTTTTTTTTCATATCAATTATTAATTTTTTTTATTTGTAATTGTGAGATTGAAAAAAGATAGACATTGATTTAACACCACTAATAATAAATTGAAGATTACTAAAAAAAAAATTACTTAAAATTCAACACTATCTTATATTCAATATGTGCATTAATATTCGATTTTTTTTTTGTATTTATTCATATATAGTTTTTCGTAACATTTCATAGGGACATCTTAAACACTGTCCATTTTCTATTTTAAAACGTTTTTTTTTTCATATCAATTATCAATTTTTTATTTGTAATTATGAGATTAAAAAAAAGATAAACCTTATTGATTTAACACTACTAATGATAAATTGAGGTCTACTAAAGAAAAATTACTTAAAGTTCAACACTATCTTATATTCGATATGTACATTAATATTAAAACATATTTTTTGTATTTATCAATATATTGTTTTTCGTAACATTTTTCGCGTATTTGTCAAGCATCCGTAAATGCTTTCTTGAATATTTTCAAAAGAGTTATAAAACACCTGAAAATAAAATCATTTTCATTTTCTAGAAATCATTTTTCTAAAAATAATTTTCCGTGAAACAAACGAAATCTAAAATGAATGACTACAAATGAAGTCAAACATGGTTATATATGTCATTTTCTTACTAGCTCCCAGATAAACCAGTTAAGGCTATCCAATGATGACCATTTCTTTTTCCCGTATCCAAAAAATGGAAAACTCTCCTCCCGAGAGCACCATTTCTTTTTCCCGATAAGACTTGAACTTGTAATAACGCTCATATAAACCAATTAAGTGTCGTTTTAATAAAGTTTCTTTGTTCTAAAATACATGTTTTTATAAAATTTTAAGAAATATTTGTTCATATTTTGTCAAACTGTCCTTATTTATTACGGAGTATTTTTAAATTAAATGATATTAGAGAGGTGATTATTAAGAGGAAAGGAAAAAAAAATACTAATACAACTTAACTACATTAAAGAAATTTAAATAAATGTATCTTAGTCTTTTTATATGTTCTTTTAATCTGTTAGTGAATTACTAAAACGATATTTATTTTGAAACGAATGAACCATTTGATTCCGACTCTTAGGCTGCTGAAAGAGACGAACGATTAAATGGCCGTCAATAATTATAAAACTATAGAGTAAGAGCGAATTTTGTTGGGTTCATACTTCATATATAGGGATATAACTTAGTTATAGGCTAACTCTTATCTTGTTGATGTCAATTTAGCTGTAAATGGCATGCTTTGAGAGTTGCACAAAATTAGTCAAAAGCTATCATGGGAATGTCAACAGGTAGATTACATAGTTGCACGGTTGCACCCTCACTTCCAGCACACTTGGATAATATTTTGTTATTACGAGGATAAGACTATTCCGATTTGAATTTTTCAGATATATCTACATATATATACATTTTCAAATAAAATTTGTTTTACAAGGTCAATCCTATTATACTTATTTATTCATTTAAGTCGGTGAGAAGAATTTGAATTTCATATTAAATTGTTTGACTGAAAGTACTAGTGATACTATACTATACTATATCATATAATTAAGTATATGTGGTTCTAAAGTCAAATTCCTGTGGTTTTTTTTGTGTGACCCTTTGATGGGCGCATTGATCGAAATGAACATTTATGTCTCTTTTGAAGTGGTGCCTTATCAATTTATGTTTTTTTTTTTAAATTCACTTCATTTTCTTTTATTTTTTGGGTAAGTTGGAGTACTAATTTTTAAGGGCCGCATTATTTTATTTTTGGAATTAAAATTGAACTAGATATTAACTCTTGGAGTCAATAAATACAGTTATTGACCCTCGAATAATGAAAGAATACAGATGGGCGGCTTGTTGCAATATCATTCCACCGTAATACATACATACATTATATATATTGTTCACGTACGGTGAAAGCAATATCAATCAAATGGGAAGACATTAAATATTTTGTTCGACGGATTATCAAAATTTTATTAATATCAACCTTTTACCCGTTTAAAATATTAACGCGGTCACCTCATCCCACATAACCCAACAACTTTGCTCACATGTGGTCGTTGTTGAGGCGAATACTTCAACTTTTGAAACTCCAGCCCAATGTGACTTGAATAATTATCATTACAACTAGAAAATTTTCGACATTAAAGCTCCTCGTCCTCAAAAACCATCCGAAGAATTCTTATTAAAGTCCTTTAGACAAGTCTTGTTGTTTATTTGTTGTAGGTTTTTCCTAAATAGCAAATGACATTATTTTAAATAGAAGAAGGAAACGAAGAGAAATTTAATTATAATAATTAGTTACACTTTTGAAGTCGAGGCTCGTGTTGGACACGAACTCCACAAGACAAAATTGCCCCGTACTGTGCTTCACAGTTCTCTGCAATCGTCCCTAATATGCAACGACTTTTCAATCTGAGTAGGCAGCACTTTAATACTCAGATTTCGACGAATTGAATCGGTGTTTAGTAGGGGTGGAAATTTGAGGCACGACGCGACTGACCGATACAAATACAGCACGAAATTATAGAGTTTGGGCTGGGGTTTATAGGGTTCGGGCCGTTATAGGACCAACACGATAAGGCACCATAAAAAATGAGTTGTTATCGGGCTGACTTGATAAGCACGGTAAGACACGATAACTAAAATATATATGTTTTTAAAAAATATATATATTTTTTAAATTTACTGGGGGTTATTCACTTCTTTCGAACTATTTTCATGATTATTTCATAGTTTTATCATTTAAACATTTATTATTTTTAAATTACTTGACTATTTATATTGATAAATTTTCAAAATATGTATTAAAAATCAAAATTATATATTTTATAATGTTTATTGGGCTTAACATGCTTAATAGGTCTTACTAAATAAATCGTATTTTTTTTTGTTTATCTTGTCTATCGTGTCGTTCCGTGCTTTTTGTTTTTTTATCGTGTCGTATTCGGATTTTAATATTAGGCACAATAAACTTATCGTGTCGTGTTGTTATCGGGCCAGCCCGATAACGGCCCAGCACGATCGATTTGTCACCCCTAGTGTTTAGAACTTCCAAGACTCGAATGCAACAATACGGAGTGATTTCTTTCAATCTAACAATTCTAGATGAAAGCATGTTTCGGTGTATCGATGCATCTGATTGTCAAACCAGGGGGTCTATATATACTGATTAAAGGGTTGTTGTGGTCTTTCACAAAGGATTGCAACTCTGGAATCCAAGGGTTGCGAACAGGTTTGTTGAACCGGTCGAATGCCCATTCGACAACACCGGTTCATTGCATCTGGACGTGCCCATTCGTCGTGCCTGCTAGCACCCATTCAAATGAGACCAAATTAATTGCACCTAGACGTGCACATTTTGTCAGCCCGCGAGAACCCTTTCGGTGTAACCACCAAGGCTGCGTCGCACCAACCCGAGTAGACACGAGCCACCTTAACCGCCCCAACTGGACTGCCACCGAGCTAGCTAAACCCACTTTACTCTTCAATTAACAAAATTAAGTTACCTACTTTGAGCATTAATATCTCATTTACATGTTATTGGTTTTGAGATAATAAATATATCAACTTAATCTACTTGAAACGTAGATTACATATTTACAACTTATTTTCATTTTTAATAAATGAAACCCATTTAGAAACTTGGCCCAAATTGGTCAAACACCAATTTAATGAAACCAATTTCCAACTATCCCCCATATGAATGACTATTTAATGTGTGCATGTATGCAGACTCTCTTGGAAGTTCCGACGAATCGTTATAACATCAGGATTGGTAGTTTTTGGCTTTGAACCTACCTTAGTAAAATACTAGCGGATTAACTAGTCACTTAGTAACTTGACGTTTTGAACTAATCGGCTGTCTGGTGTAAACCGAGACAATAGTAATTACCCCATAACGACTCTAACACTTTTCGTTCTCACGTTGTGTCCATTTCGGCACTGGACCATATTTTAGTTTCATAAGTATTCTACTAGAAATGACCATTTACTTCTTACTTATATATGTAATCTCCTATAAATATCATCCTGCCATACTCCACCTTTTAGGTATATGAATCATTAAAGGTTCGACCTAACTTCACCACTATTGTAGGTTTCTTCACTTTGATGTTCTAGGAATGAGCTGAAACATAT
Organism: Codonopsis lanceolata; assembly: GCA_013146195.2. NCBI lineage: Eukaryota > Viridiplantae > Streptophyta > Magnoliopsida > Asterales > Campanulaceae > Codonopsis > Codonopsis lanceolata. The sequence goes on along the minus strand of JABEVN020003455.1, from coordinate 9,619 downwards.
TTCCAAGTGTTTTAACTGAACTTTCATAACTTAGTTGTCTCATTGAACTAAGGTTTTGAAATCTCCAATTCTCAAGGTTGAGTTTACACGATGATTGTTCTTTTGTTGTGGATTTTAAATACATTCCCCTTAATAATGTGTACATTTGATCTCGATTGATTCCTATCGTGAAAGGATCAGCTAGGTTTTCTTTTGACTTTATATGATCTCGATTGATTCCTATCGTGAAAGGACCTCAAGCTCGACAGCTCATAAACTGCTTCCTCCCCTCATTCTTTGGCATATATGGAAAACTCGTAATGCCATCATATTTGACAATTCTAGTCACTCGACTATCTCTATTATTAGAGCAGTTTCTAATGATTTATCTATTTTTATGGGTCGTGGACATTATTTTGCCTTGTCAAATCAATCGGATAATCCTTCTTCCTTTGCTATTAGAAGGCAAATCCGGGTTCAAGCTATTTCTTGGTCCAAGCCGCCAGCTCCATTTCTTAAGCTCAATTCAGACGGTGCCAGTCGGGGAAATCCTGGCCTTAGTGGTGGGGGTGGAATTGTTCGTGACTCGGTTGGTGATGTTATCTTTGCTTATTCTTCCTATTATGGCAATGCGTCTAACACAGTGGCTGAAGTAAAGGCTCTTTTCCAAGGTGTGTTATGGCTTCACTCTCATGGATTTCGGGAGGTCATAGTTGAGATGGACTCCATGATTATTTTTAATTGTCTTACCAAGGGGTACAACCCTCCCTGGTCTCTTCTCTATTATTTTCGCCGCATTCTAGCCATGCAACGGGAATTGTCTCTTACTTTCCGTCATCATTCTGAAGAAGCTAATTCCGTAGCTGATAGTCTTGCCAACTACGCTATTGACTCGCGATCGGATACTGAGTTCTCATCTCTTGCTGACTTGCCCCCTCTTTCTCGGGGGAATTCTATATTGGACAGAAATGGCACCTCTCACATTCGTATTTCTTAATTTATATTTCTGTATTTCCGTTTTCGAGGTCAGGCTCCTCTGTCCCCCCAATTATAAGGGTAAGGCTGGTTGTCCCCCTCAAGTTTGTACTTTCCCTTTAATTAATAAATTTGTGCAGGGTGCCGCCCCTGTTTCCTAAAAAAAAAAAAAAAAAAAAAAGATCAATTGCCTAATAGTATTTTGTGTATGACGAATACGTCTAGACTTACTATTATTCATGATACTATGTGCCCTTGTGGGTGCCCCGGATTGCGCCCGCGCGCCTTTGAATAGGGGTGCGCGACGTGCGGTGCGGACACCACACTTTCCATTCCACCCTCCCTTGTTTAGGAGAGGACGACATTAAAAATGCGGAAAGGGTGTTGTCAAGAAGCGCGTTGAATACACATCGGTCACTTCAGTGATTTTTTGGTCCGTTATGGGAGCTATGGGTTTTATGTATCAAGTTATCCCTTTTTTAGGGGATAACAAGATGCAGGAAAGCATCACCCTTTCATTCGCATCTTCCCTTGTGTAGGGGAAAATGAAAAGTGCAAGAAAGGATGTTGCGGGCCCCACTATGGACTTTATAAAAATTGTCTTAACGCCTATTTCGGACCGCTATGAGTGATTTGGGTTTTCTGTATCAAGTTATCCCTTGTTTAGGGGATACCAGGATGCATGAATACATTACCCTTTCATTTACATTCTCCCTTGTGTAGGGGAAAACAAAAAAGTGCAAGAAAGGATGTTGCGATGCCTCACTGTGGTCCAAAATGTTTTGCCAGAGTCGTCATCTTTATTTTAAGGAGAAAATAAAGAAAAAGCCAAAAATAAAACCAGAGAATGCAAAAAAACAGGTTCGGGGGCTAAGTTACGAGTTGGGAAGGTGCTAGGCACCCAACTCGCCCTTTCGGTCTCAAAAACAGTTTTTGGCTAAATTATGTTTTTTGTTATATTTATCTAGTAAATAAATAAAGCATTAAAAGAAAGAAAAGAAAACAAATACATCAATGTCTACATTATTTACGGACTTGCAGCCGCCTCCTTCCAATAATTACAAATATATTTAAATATATTTGACCATAATAATGACTCTTTTTAATACTATTTTCTAAATAAATCCGGGCAGCACAATGACTTATATTTTTACATTGGGCCGGATGGAAAATAGTTTGTTTTTTTTTATATAAAATAACGTCCTTAAAGGCTTACCTTTTAGAGCGTGGTGTGATCACTCTGTCCTTCTGAGATAGGAAGTCTTTTTTTTTTTGTTGCTGCTTCTCGCCGAAATGCGCAGTAAGGTTGCTTCGGCACGCCAAATGGGCGAGCAAGCGCTAGCGCTTTTTCGCCGCTTGTTGGCTGCTGGCGGAAATCGAGCAGAACAACTGTTTGTTTCTGGCGAATTTGACCTTTTTACTCGGGCAGAACAAATGCTCTTTTCAAGATTTTTGGACCGGGGAAATAGGGTGGAAACCTAGCTGGGGGGTTAAGGCTCACTTTGACCGGTTGGTTTTGAGTTTGGAGGAGATTTGACAGAGTTTCGAGGCTTTATAGGAAGGGGTGCTCACTATCTCACGATCGCTCACTGTTTTCACAGCGTAACAACAACGCTGAAAGCTTTGGGCATTTTTTCTGTGTGTGTTGAAAGCGAACCCGGGACCTTTTATTTATAGGCTGAGAGAGGGGCACCGCTGGAATTTATGAATTTCACTTTGTGCTTCACCAGCTTGTACCGCGGGCTTGAGAATTTGTGAAATGCGTTAACTTGGAGGGCACTGTAGAGGCTCCTGGCGCCGGACCATAACCCCTTAGGCGCCGCGCCTGTAGGCCTTATTGGACGCATCTGTGCTCCTTTCTCAGCTCCTTTTGACACTTTTACCTCCTGTGTTTTATTGTTTTGGGCATCCTGCTTTGTATTTTGCATTTTTAAACCCTGTAACTTAACATTTGTTAAGTTTTAACAGGTCTTGATATCGCATGTCAATGTCACGTACCAGGGGTACGAAATTGGGGTGTCTACAGAGCCCCTCAACGATGGAGTCTACGGGTAACCCGCAACTTACTGAGTAGACGAACATCGTTGATAAGAAATAGACTCCCAAATTTCGTGCAATTATAATGGGGAGAAATGCAACAGGTAGTAGTTATAATGCAACAGTTTATAATGCAAACAAAACCTTACATATCCTAAACATATTTAGTCGGTTATAGCAGGTTATCGTGGTTTTTAAACAGATATGCAAATTAAATGCTCTAATGGTCGGACCTACCGAAATAGGCTGCCTACGTATCCCTTAATAAAGGGAATCAGACCAAACGTAGTTCGGCCAAAAGCCGAAACAAGCATGCTGCGATGGTCGTGCCTTGATTGTCCTTAAGCTGATATGCAAATAAATGCTCTGATGGTCGGACATACCGAAGTAGGCTTCCTACGTATCCTTATCAAAGGAATCAGACTAAACGTAGTTCCTACAAATGCAAACAAACAGTGCTGGGTGGGATGCCAAGGTCAAACATCGCCTCCTCAGGAACTCAGTCCTTCGTCAGAGCACGATAGCCTTTCCCTCTGACCCGAGGTTGCAGCCCTTTCAGGGAAAGATCCAAACACAAATCATATGCATGTCGCATCCTCAAAGGGTCGAAACCCTTTGCCGAACACGACGGTGGGACACATCCCCTCCTCAGGAACTCAGTCCTTCGTCAGAGAACGATAGTCTTTCACTTTGATCCGGGGTTGCAGCCCCTTCAGGGAAAGATCCAAACACAAATCATATGCATGTCGCATCCTCAAAGGGTCAAAACCCTTTGCCGAACACGACGGTGGGACACATCGCCTCCTCAGGAACTCAGTCCTTCGTCAAAGAACGATAGTCTTTCCCTCTGATCCGGGGTTGCAGCCCCTTCAGGGAAATATCCAAACATAAATCATATGCATGTCGCATCCTCAAAGGGTCGAAATCCTTTGCCTAACACGACGGCGGAAGGCATCGCCTCCTCAGGAACTAAGTCCTTCTTCAGAGCACGATAGCCTTTCCCTCTGACCCGAGGTTGCAGCCCTTTCAGGGAAAGATCCAAACACAAATCATATGCATGTCGCATCCTCAAAGGGTCGAAACCCTTTGCCGAACACGACGGTGGGACACATCGCCTCCTTAGGAACTCAGTCCTTCGTAAGAGAACGATAGTCTTTCCCTCTGATCCGGGGTTGTAGCCCCTTCAGGGAAAGATCTAAACACAAATCATATGCATGTTGCATCCTCAAAGGGTCGAAACCCTTTGCCGAACACGACGGTGAGACACATCGCCTCCTTAGGAACTCAGTCCTTCGTCAGAGAACGTTAGTCTTTCCCTCTGATCCGGGGTTGCAGCCCCTTCCGGGAAAGATCCGACAACCAGGTGGAACACAATATGGGTTGATCATTCCTCTTGGGGTTACGCCCCGCGAGGAGATGATCCTATGCTACTCCTATAAAGCAGGAAATCATCACATCCTCAGGAACTCAGTCCTTCGTTGAATGCGATGGTGGAACACATCATGCATGCAAAAGGTAAAATACTTTACCTTTTCTTACCATTGCTTTGCTTTTGCGGCTTCTGCCGCATTAATTTGCTGCATTTGTTGCATTCGCTGCATTTGCTGCTATTGTTGCTTTTGCTGCATTTGCGGACTTATGCTGGGGATTTTCGTTCATTTCTTTGCATTCCGGCTCTTCTTTGAAATTTTCCTCTTTGTCTGCATTCCCTGGCGAAAATTCTCTTCTTTGTCTGCATTCTGCTTTAGTGGAAAATTCTTTTTTTTCTTTGCATTCGGCTCATTGGAAAATTCTTCTTCTTTCTTCTTTGCATTTCGGCCATTGGAAAATTCTTTCTTCTTTGCATTTCGGCTTTAGCTGGAAAATTATTCTTTGCTATTGCATTCCGACTTTAACTGGAAAATTCTTTTCTTTTCTTTTTTGCTGCATTTCCGGCTTTAGTTGGAAAATTCTTCTTTGCTGCTGCATTTCCGACTTTAGCTGGAAAATTCTTTTTTTTTTGCTGCTTGCATATATAGATTTTTTCTTGCATTTTTTTTTTCATGCTTGCATTTTTTTTCTTCTCTCTTTTTTTTTTAATTTTTTTTATTGCATGCTTTGCAATTTTTCTCTCATTGCATTTTTTTTCTTTTGCATGCTTTGCAATTTTTTTCATTTTCTTTCATGCTTGCTTTGCATTTTTCTTTTTCTTTTGCATGCTCTGCATTTTTTTTTACTCATTGCATTTTTTTCTTTCATCATACCTTTGTTGCTGATTTTTTTTTGCTTTTCTGCTCACTTGGCGGTTAATCTGCTGGGGATATGAGCTTTACTTTGCTTTTAGATGAATGGCCATCAATTATTTGTTTACGAAGTTAACTTTATTAACTTTTCGTTAAGCTTCAGGGGTCATTTTGCAGCTTTGGAAACTTGAGGACTTAAATGCAAAACCTTCCAACTTTGGAGGGGGAAAAAGGAAAAAAAATTCCTTTTTCACCCATTATAGGTGACGGGAAGAGGGAGAGTGAAGCTACTACTCCACTTCTTCTTCTTTCTCCGTTTCTTTCTTCTACTGCGACTGCTCTGCTTATTTCTTTTCCATTTTCTCGATTTTCTTCTGTCAATTTGCGTGTTTTTCTTAGCAGATGGCTTCTTCTTCACGATCTCGGAAGGGAAAGGCTCCAATACATCCGGAATTAGGTGAAAGGAAGAAAGAACTTCCTCCTTTGATCCGAAATTATGTCCGATATCATTATTCAAAGGATGACTGGAGTAATCTTCACCGCGATTGGAATACCCACGTATCAAATCTTCCAATTTCTGCTGTAAGTTTCTTCTTTTTTAAACCCATTCGGATGATTTCTCAGATCTGCTAGATTCTTCTGCTACTTTGGCCTTTTGGAGCATTCCTGACCCTGCTTTCAATGCTTATGCATGCAATATCTATACTAGAATGATGCAATTTGGCAATTATCCATGAAATTCATGCAATTTATTTTTGCGATGCATAATTTAACTAGTTGACACTATTTGACTCTGCGATGCATGTTTTATATTATTCATGCAATTTAGCTACATGATGCATGTTTTAGACTGAAAAATATTTTTATATGATGCATGCCTATGAAATAGATTTTTTGGAATATGATGCAATTTTTTTTCGGGTATATTTTCGGGCAAATTTTCGGATGCATGCAAAGTATAACAGGAATATTTTATGCGATAATATTCATTTTTATGAATGCTTATGCTGTAGAGACATGATAAATGTCATGGAAATATTTTTCTTTTTTAGGATTTGCAACATTTTATCTTTACTTTTGCGAGTGCTAAAAAAATGCAATTATTTGAATAATAAATGCAAATGACAAATGGCTAATGCATGCATATATCATTTCATTGGATGCGAATGTGATATAGAAATTTTATGGGATGCCTGCTAATATCATGCATGGGCATTTTTTTCTTTTTTATTATGCAGGAAAATGCAAAAATGTGTTATATATTTCGAATGAAAAACACACATTTTTTTTATTTTCTTGGATAAACACACATTTTTTATTATTATTATTTTTTGAATGCAAAATATGCATTTTTTTTATTGCAAGGATGCTAAAAGATGCAAATCAAAATTTTTGAATGCCAAAATGCAATAAAAAAATTTTGAATGCCAAAGTGCACAATATATATATGTCTTTCCCTTTTTTTTTGAAAATAAAAGGTGCAATATAGAAATTATTATGTAAACATTTTATGATGATTTGCAAAATGCGATGAATGCAACATGCTTATATTTAATAATGTGCGAAGGAAAAATAAAAAAATTAGTAAATTTACCTGTTATTTTCTTTTTTTTTTTTTTTTTTTTCAGATGCACAAGCCCCTGACCCGGATTCGTGCCAGCTGTACCAACGTTTCCGACATTTATTGCTTGATGCCCGAGGCAGCACAGTTTTAGTTGAGGGCTCGGGTTTTGGCACGTTTTTGCATGCTTTTGGTCCCTTCCGCAGCTTTTTTCCCATCTTCGAGGTTTTGAGGAACTATTGGTGGGATACTACCCACACTTTCCATTTCAGCTGGGGGGAGGCGACCATGAGCCCCTGTGATTTTGCTGCGATTACCGGTATTCCTACCAATATCGGTAGGATTTTGGAGCCTGATTATACCCTTCGCCACCACCATGACGTGGTGGAAGATCTCCTGGGCTTTGAGCCTGAATATAAATCGACTGATGAGATCTACATTAGCAGCGTGCGGAAATGGCTTCTAGAGAATGCCGGGAGGGTTCCAGAGAATGACAGCGAGGCCGTAACTCGCGTCGCTAGAGCATTTTTATTATTTTTTCTTGGGACATCTCTTTTTGCCAACTCGTCCACTACTCTCAGGGTTTCTATCTTGGCATTTCTGAGGGTTTTTGATCACATCGCTGATTATGACTAGGGGCAGGCATGCCTGGCCGAGCTATACGCCTCGATGGATAGAGCCAGCCGTAATGACTCGCCAACCCTTAATGGATTTGCTCCGGCGTGGGAGGTATCTTTTCTTTTCCTGTCTTTGTTTTTTTTCTTTTTTTTTGTAGCATATTTATATATATATATATATATATATATATATATATATATATATATATATATATATATATATATATTTATTTATTTATTTATTTATTTATTTATTTATTTATTTTTTTTGTTGATGATCTTTTCTTCTTTTTTTTTTGCAGGTCTGGGCTTACTCATTTTTCCATTTCACGCCAGGTCGGTTACATCAGCGCCTTCACAAGCCACACTACTTGGCTGAGTTCGTGAATGAGAACAGAATAAGGTCGGACTGGGACGGCGGCTGCTTGGACATAGAGAGGGTGCGGGAGCGAATTGCCAGCTCAAGCGCAGGCACGGTGCATTTCCTTCCCTTGAGGGGTTTGGTGGGGCATTATGCTGTGACTATGGAGATGAGCCGCTGCCGGATACTGATGGTATCCATTATGATTGACTCATTATATATGGGCGAGCGGGTCAACCGCCAACACTCTTCACTTTTGACACCCCCAGTGGTACCTCATATGCCTCCCATTTGGGTAGTTGTGCTAGATTTCTTACCAAACAGGTATCAGTATTTGTCGAGATTTCCTATGCCTCTGAGTGACTTCCCGGCAATGGCATACGAGAATTTTCCGAGGACTATGCTCCATCATCTCCATCTTGTTCCTGTGGCAGCCAGGCGTGCTTCAGATGCTTCTGATAGGCCGAGGCCTTCTTATCCAGCTCTTGATGAGCATCTGGAGTTTACTGGACCTGATGATGCTTTCTCCACCTTTCGATATCATCGAGACGGCATGATGGTCGAGGAAGTCCTCCCGGATGCTAATATTCCTGAGGAGTGCCGGGTCCCAGAGCAGGCTCACACGGTAGACACATCTCTCCCTTTTTTCATCTCATTTCATTTTTTTTCTATATATATATTTTTTGGAGACTGATATATATATATATATATATATTTTTGTTGCCTCACTTTTTTTTCCAGGTTAACGTGTCTATGTACAAGAAGCTGCTGCGGGGTTTCTTTAGCATCAATAAGCTTTATCAGAAGCTTATGGACGAGTTCTCCTGCCGAGGGAATGACACAATGCGGCAAACAAGGCGTCGGGATGATGATGATGATGATGATGATGATGAAGTGGCTACTGGATCGAGTCGCGCTCGTGCGAGAGGACGAGCTTATAGGGCTGGTGGCGGACACGACCCTCGAGTGATGGGTGGCAATCTGGACAGGAGCCAGTCTTCCCGTGCTCATTAGCCTTAACCACCTGCATTTATTAGCTCTTTCCTTTTTTCTTGTACCAAATTCTGTACATATATATTTTATACAATGCAATATAATTTTTTTATATGATGCAAAAATTTAAAATGCAAACTCAATACCTCATGCACAAAATAAAGCTAGACCAATATCTAGAGGTAATGGCACACTGTACCTCATAAACGAATTTTAGAAAAAATACACCTTCGAGATCGAGCTGCTTTCTCGATAATTGCGTGGGAGGAAGAGCCTACTTCTTCCCCAAGTTCGATCTTTTATAATTGCCACAAGGCTATTCTTATAGCTTCTGCATTTTTCTTTGCGATCATACAGAGTAGCAGACAATGGTCAGAGCCGAAATACCAGATACCAGCGCTTTGGGGAACACATTAAGATCCCGCGCCACCCATAAGGAATATGCGCCAGAGACCTTCATGTGTAATCCTCGTTCATGCAATCGCTCGCGTGCACCGTGCTCTCGAAATCGTCCACTTCTTCGAATTTTCGATATAAATGGCAAACAAGGCAGTGCTCAATTTTCATCAGCCTGCTTGCCTTCTCCTTTTCTTGCTCAGTCCTTTGATCTCTCTTTTGCTTAATTTGCCCTTCTTTTTATCAAATAAACTTTGTTTTTCCTCCAAAAATGGTCGCATTCAACCCATACAGCCTTTGAAATTGAAAGTTATGAGAATACCTGGACTTTTGGGTCCCTCAAGCGACGGAATTTAACGGACGGTTCGAGCATATATATGGGTGCAGTGTCTATCATGGCGAACCCTTATCATTAATCGATATGATGCGGGAGCCTCCCGCCTGCCGCCTCGTGACCATCTCTTTAATTTTTAGCATG
>JABEVN020003454.1:0-18145 GCA_013146195.2 Codonopsis lanceolata | reverse complement strand
GTTTCGAGCCGAATTCAAATCGACTGATGATATTTTTATTAGCGGGGCGGAAATGGCTTCTAGCCACGCCGGCGGGTCCCCAAATGATCACCTGTACCGTGGCTCGCGTGGTTAGAGCATTCCTATTTTTCTCCCTTGGCACGCCGCTGGCCAACTCTTCTACCACCCCGAGGGTTTCGTCCCCGCTTTCTTGGTAGATTTTGAGCGAATTCCCGCCGAATCCAGTTATATTGTTGGACGATTGATGCAGTACATGTTTGCCGCTTTATATATATATATATATAAAGAAGCAAGAAAGGTGAGTATGTACTCCCATGCCTGGGCAATCCATCTGGTGCCTGGCGAGTCATTCTCGCAAGCCATATCCATAGATATATTTCTTTTCTCTTTTTTTTTTTGCAAAGATACATTTTTATTATTTAACAAAATTTTAATTTTTTTTTTTTTTGCAGTGTCCGAGCTTTTTCATTCTTTCATTTCACGCCGGGTCGCTTTGTTAGGTGTCCACCAGCCCACCTTATTCTGCTCAGCTTCATTGATGAGAATCCAGTTAGCCGCATCAGACGGCGCTTGTGCAAAGAAGGAACGTGTGCAGAGCGATTACTAGCTCGAGTCCTGCATGCACTTCCTTCCTGGGAGGCCTCGAGGGGCATTATGTTGTTGCTTGATGGAGCCGCCGAACATCGATGGTATCCATTATGGTTGACTCTTTATATATGGACGAATGTCAACCGCCAAAGATTATTCGATTTGTGCCTCCTGGTGCCTCCAAGGCCCCTTGTGAGAGAGCCCGACCACTTGTTTAATGTATCGACTGATTTAAATTCATTATGCCTGCCGATCGATTTTCCCAAGCATATGAGGATTTCCTACTGAAGTTTCATCCTCCTTTCCTCGCTTCCTATCGTTTCGGGCCGATGCCTCTCGCCAAAGCCAAGGCCTTCCATTCCATCTCTCCACGAATCTGAGTTTGGCTGAGCCGTATCACGCCTTCTATCTTCAAGATCATTGGGGCGGTCATAGAGGAGATGCTTCCTCGATGTCGAGATTCCCGAGGAGCGTCGGGTTCCGAGCGAGTCCCCTGCTTTGGTAGACACATTTACCTTTGCATCTCTTTCGTTTTTTTTTTCATGCACATATACTTTTTTATTTTTCATTTATCATTTTCCTCCTTTTAAGGATAATATAGCAGAACTTAAGTACTGGAAAAAATTTCTCGCTCTAGAATCCTCTCTCGTTTCCCGTTTTTTCAAACCCTAACTAGGGTTCGCCTATGCCGCCGGATGGCTTGGAGGCTCAGCCTCCGGTTGTCGCTGCCACAGCCATACCTCAACCATCTTCTTCATCTCCACCTGCTTCGACACCAAAAACCTATGCTTCCACAGTGGCTCAGCCAAAAGCTTTTGTTGGCAATAATGGCCCTTTACTGCAGGCAATTCCTTTAGCACCTAGACAAGCCACAAACTTTCAAGGTGAGCCTGGCTGTTTATTCACGCCTATTGAACTGGAGGCTGCCGAGAAACAACTAGCCAATACGATTGTTCTCAAGTTTCTACTGGAAGACCCCTGCCTATGCTATTCAGAAGAAATCGCCCGATCTTGGAATCTCAAGGAGGCTTTTGTGGTTGGGTTGTTGGACCCACATGTCATGGTACGTCTATCTTCTGAAGACCTTGTTCTTGTTCTTCTCTCCAAGGAATCCCACATGATTCAATCTAGTATGTATCGATCTTTTCGCTGGTCTCCCGATTTTGCTTTTCGGAAGGATAGCACCACGGTTGCGGTGTGGGTTCGATTGCACCAATTACCCTTGACATATTTCAACCCATCTATCTTGCAGTGTATTGGGAATTCATTGGGGAGGTTTTTAAGGGCTGATGAGAAGACTCTTGCCCTTACTCGTCCTGCCTTTGCTCGTATATGTGTTGAACTAGATGTCGCTGAGCCACTGCCTGCTCGATTCTGGATTGGTACTGGGAAAGATGTTGGCTTTTGGCAACCTCTTGAATTTGAGGGTAATATTTTATTTTGTGTTGGTTGTGGTTTGTTGGGACACACCAAGGATAAATGTCGTAAGGGACAGAAAAGAATGCACAATCAACATACTAATGGTGAAGGCAGTGATCATGTAGGAATATTCCTCAAGTTCCTAAGAATAATGATTTATCCGGAAAAAATGACACAACTCTTAAAGGAAACAAGGATAAAGAAAAGGTAAATGTTCCTTTAGAAACTGTTAATCATCCTCCGCCAGTTCAGCGATGGGAGCCAGTTAAAATTTTGAAAAGGCCGGAGGTTGGATCGGTTTCTAATGTCAAGAATTCTCAAGGATGTGTGACAGAAGAGATTCCAACATGCAATAATTTATCAACTGCCAAGCCGAGTACACAAGTTGACACGTCTAAGGTCAAGGATAGTGTACATCTTTCCAATGCCTTTGCTACTCTTGTTGATCTCACGGAGGATGTTCAGAATGACAAAGTTCAAAACTTGCACAATACAAATTCCGGGATTCCAACTGATGATGGTAACCCTCAGTCATGTACTGGACCGATTGATAATTCAGAAGTTGACAAAGACGTGCAGAATAAGTTAGATGAGATAAACAGCATGACCTCGCTGAAGGCAAAAATTAATGATCTGAAAGTTAATGTGGGTAACGGTATTGGTAATATCAATAAGGAAGCTGGTTTGTATAAAGCTTATTCCTTTTCAGACCTCGATGCTTTGGTCAATGATAAGGGTTTGGAAGATCACAAATCTATGAACTCGCTTGGTCACAAAGTTCGTGATCAAGCTTTCTAGATCGGCTTCGCTTGATGATCTAGTGGATTTTCCTAGATCGGCTTCTTCTATTAAGGCTTTTCAACAACAATGTCGGGATCAAGTAAAGGCTAAGAAGCAGTCTAAAGCAAAATCTTCTAAAGCAAAATCTTCTAAGGGTAAGAAGCGTAATACTCGAGCCAATACTAAGGCCCAGACATCCTCTTTTTAATTTTTTTATGACGATTCTTCTATGGAATGTGCGCGGGGTAGGCAATAAGAAGACCATCTCTTATTTGCAAAAACTAGTCTCTCAACATAAACCCTTTTTGGTTGTTCTTCTTGAGCCTAAAATTGCTGGAAATCGTCTTGATAAAATAGCTAGGAAGCTTCATTTTCCCAATAGCATGCAGTATGAACCTACTAATACACATGTATGGCTCCTTTGGAATGATAGTATTCAGGTTGATTATCTTGGTGCGACTAATCAACAAGCTTCTGTCCGAATTTCTGGTTTCAATAATATGTCGACGGTGGCTTCGTTTGTTTATGCGAAGTGCACGCGTGGGGAACGTCAAATGCTTTGGCAAGATTTGGTGGATTTTTCTAATAGCATTAATTCTCCTTGGTTCATAGGAGGCGATTTCAATACAATTTCTCGGCGTAAAAACTTGGAGGTTCGGGCTTTGATTTTGGTAGTATGGAAGATTTCAATAATTGTATGCTTGTGGGGTGACAGATGTTGGTTACTGAAGGTTCAATCTACACATGGTGCAATGGTCATCGTGGCCGAGCACTGGGAGCGTTTGGACCGTGTCCTAAGTAATGGTTTGTATAAAGCTTCTTTCCCTCCAATAAGGGTTACTCATTTGAGCCGGTTTAAATCATATCACTCTCCTCTTGTAATTGATTTCCAACTCATTCAGAAACCTAAAGGAGTTTTTCGGTTCCAGCGAATGTGGACAGATCACACTGAGTTCTCTAATTTTGTTAAGTCAATTTGGGATAGAGATTGTTATGGCACGGCTATGGACATCCTACATAGGAAGCTGAACATGCTTCGTAAAGCTCTTAAAGACTGGAATTGGTCGGTTTTTGGGCATATACAGAAGAAAATTATAGCTTATCAAGATAACATTCTTAGATTGGATTTTCAGCATCAGCAAGGATGGGATGAGAATGTGGCGAAATTCTTGGATCGCAATCGAATGGATCTTGAGCGTGCTATTAAATGGGATGAGGAATTGATCCAGCAGGCTCGTGTTAATTGGCTCGGGTGGACGGGGATCGTAATTGGCTTTTTCCACGCTACTCTTCGGGATAGAGCAGCATGGAATACCATTCGTATTAAATCTACCGATGGTACTTGGGTCTCGGATGATATTACGCTGGGCAACATGGCTGTTAATCACTATGCATCTTTGTTCTCCACCTCTAATCCATGTATGGAAGAGGAGTTATTTTCTGAAGTTCCGACTTTGATAGGGGAAGATGATAATAATGCTCTGGCTGCTATTCCCTCGATAGATGAAATATGGGAGGCTGTTAAGGGGCTTAATGCAGATAGTGCTCCGGGTCCTGATGGCTTCACAGGACATTTTTTTCAGGCTTGTTGGAATATTATTAAGAATGATGTTGTTGCAGCAGTTCAAGAATTTTTCCAGGGCAATATTCTTCATCGCGGCATTTCGTCCACTGTTTTGGTTCTTATTCCAAAAATTACCAATCCTAGTTCCTTCAATGATCTCCGGCCTATCAGTCTTTGTAATTTTTCTTGCAAAATTATTTCAAAGATAATGGCTAGCAGGATGGTTGGAATTCTTCCTAGAATCATCTCTTTTGAACAGTCAGGCTTTGTCAAGGGGCGTACCATTCAAGAAAATATAGCTTTGGCACATGAGCTTATTAATAAGATCAACAGCAAGGTTTTTGGAGGGAATATTGCCTTCAAATTAGATATGTCGAAGGCTTATGACAGAATGGAATGGCCTTTCATTTTAAAAGCCCTCCAGACCTTTGGATTTAATTCTCAAGTGTGCATGTTATTTGAGCATCTCCTTAGTAATGTATGGTACTCGTGAGGATTAATGGCTCAAGTCACGGTTTTTCAATTCTTCGTGGTGTTCGCGTGGTGTTCGTCAGGGGGATCCTTTGTCACCTCTATTATTTATCATAGCTCAAGATATCCTTTCGCGTGCTATTAAAAGAGGCTTTGAGATGGGGTTGATTGAGCCATATAGACATGGCCGGGGGAATATGATCATCTCTCATCTTCTATATGCCGATGACATGATTATTTTCAGTAATGCTGGGAAGAAGTCTATTCTTTCTCTTAAGAATATTCTTTCCCAATATGAGATCTTCAGTCGCTTAATTAATCTCCGAAAAGTGGCTTTTACACCTCTTCCCATTGTTCCCGTCGTAAGGTGCATTGTATTGCTAATTGAATTTGGCCGTGCATCGCTCCTTTCCGATGACTTATCTTGGTCTTCTCTTTTTCAAGGCCGTGTTAAACGTCACTACTTGAGTGAAAATAGAATTAGAAGGAGAATTGATGGCTACAAATCTCATCTTCTATCGTTTGGGGGAAAAATAATTCTTATTAAATCGGTTCTTAGTAGTATTCCTGTATATGCGCTTGCAGCCCTCAAAGTGTCAACGGGTGTCCTTCGTCGGATTGAATCAGCCATGGCTAACTTTTTATGGGGTCAAGGGGACAATCATCGTATTCATTGGGTTGCATGGGCTGATTTATGTAGGCCATTGGAGGAGGGTGGTTTGGGTTTCCGGTCCTTGGTGCAGATTCGAGACACTCTTCATGCTAAATTGGCTTGGAGTGTTCTTCAAGGGCACAGCTTATGGGCTCAATTCATTACAACAAAGTATCGAATGTTCATGGATTTTGGCTCGACGCCGCATGTCCGGAGGCGCGTTTATGCTCATGTTGAGCCCCTTATACAAAGATAGTCGTTGGATTGTTGGTAGGGGTGATGTCTCCTTTGGAACGACAATTGGGTTGGTGTTAGGTCGAGGCTCTCAACCTATTGATATTAATTTGACAGTGAGGCAGGCTTTATCTAATTTGGACGATTTCCTCCCTAGCATACCTATGCAGTATCACGGCATTATTAGGCAGGCTCAATTGGCAGATAATGAGAAGGATAGTCTGGTTTTTTGTGAGACTCCGTCTGGCCAGTTCGACACAAAAGTTTACTGGAACCTTTTTCGTAATCACTTTCCAATTCTTTTTTGGGCTAGAAGGATATGGCAATCTTGGATCCCCACCAAGATTAGTGCTTTTGGTGGAAACTCATTCATGGTGCTATCCCTTGATTTACGCTACACTCTCAAGCAAGTTCCTATAGTTTCTCGCTGTGTGTGCTGCCATAGTTCTCCAGACCGAGAGTCCATAGATCACATGTTCGTTCATTCAGTGGTGGCTCGTGATTTATGGCGTCGATTGGCTCAGCCTTTCAATAAGGTAGATAGTTACTCTAATATTGCACATCTATTCAAAATCTGGATAGAGGGTGTTTCAGCTCGTAATCAAGGAGGAGCTGTTCAGATTGGTATTTTGTTATATGGTCGCCGGTTTTTATGGAAGGCTCTTTGTCTTTGTGTTTGATTCTCGTCCCTATGGTTGGTGATGTTATTTTTAAGCAAGTTTTGAATGGGATAAAGGATATGCTGTGGCTTTTCAATCCAAAATCTCGCATTTCGAGAGTGGGTTTTCTTAGTTTGCAAGCGTTCAACTTGCCTATTAAGGAAATAAGTTTATGTCATGGCTCCTGGATTTGTTGGCATCCTCCAAGGGCTCCTTTTGTAAAGCTTAACACTGATGGGTCTTCGCTCAACGGCATAGCTACTGGAGGGGGTGTTATTAGAGACTCATGTGGGTTCTTCATATATGGTTTCTATAGACATTATGGCTCGGTACCAACACTGGAGCTGAATTTCATGCTCTTCGAGATGGTCTTCTTTTGTGTCGTGCCTTAAACTATGATCGGGTGGTGGTGGAAGTGGATTCTTTAGTGGTAGTTTCAGCTATTAAGGGCTCTCAAGGCTGTCCTTGGCAGTTTATTTATGCTCTTCGGCAATGTCTGGATCTTTTGGGGAACAACAATATTCATCATGTTTACAGGGAAGGAAATTTTGTGGCGGATCGGCTTGCGGCTGCAGCTCATAACATGCAATGTGATAAAGATTTTTCAATGGTTTCTCATCTTCCGAGGGAGGTTCGCCGTGCTCTCCAACAGGATGCTGTTGGCTTATCTTCTTTTCGTAGATCTTAGTGACTCTTTGTATTGTTTTCTCGAGGTCAGGCTCCTTTGTCCCCCCGTTCGAAGGGTAAGGCTGGTTGTCCCCCTCAAGTTTGTATTATTTTTTATTTATAATAAAATCTCGTAGGTACCGCCCTACTTCCCAAAAAAAAAAAAAAAAAAAAATGCATGTCTTTTTTTTCTTTTTGGAGACTAATATATTTTCTTTTTGCTGTCTCACTTTTTTTTTCAGGTGAATGTGTCCACTTACAAGAGGCTGCTATGGAGCTTCTTCAGCATTAACAAGCTTTATCAAAAGCTTGTTGACGAATTTTCTTGCAGGGGGAATGATGCTGTGCGGAAAACCAGGCGCCAAGATGGTGATGACGATGATGCAGATGCCGGGTCGAGCCGTGCTCGAGGCAGAGGTCGAGCATACAGAGCTGGTCGCACAAGAGGCCCTTGGGTCATGGGTGGTGGTCTTGATAGGAGCCAGTCGTCCCGAGTACGTTAGTCTTGGATACCTGCGATTATTAGTTTCCTTTTCTCTTTTTTTTCCTTACTAAAACATGTACAAACATTTATTATACAATGCAATATAATTTTATATGATGCAAAAATATTAGAATGCAAACTCAAAACATATGCATAAAATAAAGCTATACCAATATATAAGGGTAACGACACGCTGTATTTTTAGAAAAGGGTTTTATGAGAATACACCTTCTGGCTCGAGCGGGCTTTTCTGGTGATACGCGGGGAGGAAAAGGAAGCCACCTTCTCCTGTTTCCTAGGCATATAATTGCCGTTGAGCTAGTGTGCGTAGCCTTTCCTTTTTTCTCCGTAATTAGACTGAAATAATAGAAATTGGCCGAAAACCGATACGGCAGCATTGGGATAGTGGCAAAGAACTGACGCAAGCTAAACAAGGCCTTTGGCGTGGCACCAGAAAGAGCTTATGGTGGCGCCCTGAGTTCTTTTTGTGCAATCCCTATTCAGCAAGCTGCATCGCTCGTAAATCGCCTGCTTCTTGGTTTTTCTAGATAAAAGACGGACAGGGGAACGCTTGTTTCTTCACAGATTCATTTGCCTCTTTCTCACAAACTTCTAAGCTTGCTTTTGCTCGGCCATTGCCTCCTTTATCAGATAGTCTTTTACATTTTTTCTCACAAATGGCTGTACGAATTCATACAGCGCTAGAGATAGAAATTTATGAGAATGCTCTCGATTTTTGGATTTTCTCCCTGCGTTCAGACAAGCGTGATTGGTTTGATCACATTTTTTGGATTCAGGTGCCTGCTATCCTGGAGGAATATCATCATTAACTGGGACATGCTGAGGGGAGCCTCCAAGTTTTGGTCTCCTCAGGACCACCTTTTTAACTTTGGTATGAATGAAATGTGCCCCACTTATGAAGTGTTCTGTGCAATGTTGGAGGTGGCACCTTCTCTTCTGATTGTCGTGCCTTCTCACTGGAGGCGTCCATATATGGAAATTAGGGAGCTGTTTCGCACCACTCGCCGCGCCACTCCAGGTTTTTATGATGGAGTAACTTTCGATTTCACTATCCTTCCTGGAGCTTTTATAGAATTCAGGGAGGATGACATAGATTACTTGAGGCGTCGGCTGTCTGCGCTTTTCCTTTGCCTGGTAGGGAGGTATTTGTTGGTGGGCCAAACCGGATTTATCGATGTGCGAGTCGTTGACCTAGCATTGCAGGCACGGGATCGTCGGCTGAATATTGTCCTGGTGATTCTGGCGGAGACTCTAGCGGGCCTGGATGCTTTTGCAGGCAGTGATGAATTATTCCCTATTTCCCATTTGCTCCACATGTGGCTGGAGGAGCATTTTCTTTGGGTGATGGCCCCTGTACCGCATGGAGCACTGTATGACCCAGGGCTTTATGGCCTGCGTGGTCACTTTCCTCAGACCAACTATTCAGAGTATGATTGGGCTGAGAACTTCTTTCGCAGGGTCTCTATGGACATCGTCTGGGTGATCCACCACTGGCAGATTCGGCGCTTCCTTATGTATTCCGCAGAGTATAATCAAGTGGTCTTGTTGGGCATTGAGCGGACATCTTTTTATAGAGCCGACAGGATCTTGCGTCAGTTCGGGAGAGAGCCGCTTATCCCTAACCCAACCCGCCCTATATATCTGGAGGTGGATAATAATGACGAGGGCCTGGGTACCACTATCCATGAAATTTGGCAGTGGGATTTTGATAGGCTGGAGGTGGCCTTTTTATTTTCTGATTACATACTCCTTTCCCATGAATATCCGGCATGTATAATGGTGGCTGCCGAGGGGGCGTCCCGCGTGATCAGACGTTGACTGAGAAATTTGCTGGGCCATCATATTGCTAGCGGTATAGATATTCGCCTAATGTAGATAGGCGAGGACATTGATAGTTCGGGGCTAGTCGTGTAATACCCCGATAATTTTAGTAAAAATATTTTTTAAAAATATTCCCGTTAATTAATATTATGATCGTTTTGGACCTATATAATTAATGTTATAATTAATTGTGTTAGATTAATGCTTTGAACCTATTAAGTAACTAATTAAATTCGTTTGGGCTTGGTGCACTTGTGACTAGGTTTAATTACAATTCTCTAATAATATTACCTAATTAAGATTGGTCTTGGCCCATTTAATGTTAGGGTTAGGAAACCTAATAGGGTTTTTGTATAAATAAAGGTTTAAAGAATGAGAAAACCCTTACCTATTAACAGAGAAAAAAAAAGAAGCGACCGAAGAGAGAGAGGCGGCGCTGGAACTGAGCAACAAGTTGTGAAGAAAAAATTGAGGTATCATTAGTCAATAGTTAATGCATTCAAGTCCTTTGTGATGTGAGGGAAAAGGTTAATCAGCCATATTAATTTTTCCTTTAGTCTGAATCCGTACAGAGAGGGCAATTGAGTGGGAGACCAATGGTGGACTTTGGTTTCTACATATAATATTAGTTATGGCATATGATGAGTTTCTACATATGATAATTAGTTATGGTTTTAAAAAAAAAAGAGAAACCAAAGGAACCATGTCACTGTCGGTGTGTATTAAAAGACAAGACTAACATTATAAATTATAAATTGTCGTAAGATTAGTATACAATATATTTATATAATTGAATTTATATTTTGAACTTAGATTTGGGCAAGGAAGGTTAGAACGATCGTACGTATTGCGGATAACTCTTTTGCTAAGCATTTCGAGGTAATGGATTATACCTCTTTTAGATCTCAAATTTTTACGTACCATTCGTTAGGTTCCCATTAAATTCTTTGACTTCGATATTTCTTGAAACGTACGCCGACTTTAACTCGGTATTTGAATTCGAACTCCGTCACTTACACTTCTTTCGAACTCATAATTTGATTATCTGTTTATTCTCACATAATTATTAAATTTCATGTGAGATACCTTTGATATGAAAAGTATGATTTTTGGCGATGCCTGATTTGTAAATTATTTGATTGCTTGAAATTCTACCATGATCACTAAGTTGAATTTATGACACTATGAATTGTGAAACTATGATTTATGATGCTTATGAACGCCACTTGGCCTGTGGCGTGGTTATCTGGATATAACAATGAACTATGATTTATGATCTATGAACTCTGAACTATGATTTATGAATTTGCTTATGTGATCATGGGATTCTGTGAGTAGTCAATTGTCGCTAATTGGTATGGGACGGTTGGTGATAGTTGATTACTCGAGTCACCTTTGAACGTTTATTTTCATTTGGATTCTTACTCACTTAAATCGAAATTTGATATTTGCTTCCGCTTATCGATTTCTAATTTGTGAATTTTGATTATTCAAAAAATATATATTTTGATTATGAATATATATATATTCATCTCGGATTTATTTCTGGTCAACTCCTCCTTAGTAATCGAAGGGGTTGTATATGAACTTACTGAGCATTGTTTACTCACCCCTTCATTTCTCATGTAATGACTAAGATTATTAGAGGATTTTGGCTCGGGTAGATCAAGATGACGGCTTCTGAGAATTTTAGATTTAGTCATACTTATTGAATTATTCGACAGTTATTTAAATTAATTATAGACTCATGTCAATTTTAGATAGATTTTGTATTTAATCATTTTGGGTTATTTTTCACTTAAGTCAAGGATAATAAGATTTAATTATTACGAGATTAGAACATTTATGATTTAAGTTATGATTGTTGGTGACGTGGCCAAATTGTGGGACCGTAGTGTCGGTGCCAAATTTGGGGCATTACAGATTGGTATCAGAGCTTAGGCCTTAGATCCGGATGGTCTTAAGATTTAGGAACGATTAAGAATAAGAAGTGATACTACGATAGGATTATGATACTAGCATTAAGTTGTGATTATAGCTAAGTTATGATCTCACTGATGATTAAGAAATTATCAATTCATTAAATTGATATATTCGTGTTACTTGTAGGAAATGGCGCGTAACAACACCAGTAGAGCAAGGGTCACTCCACCCGTGACAGCTACTAGAACGATATTGAGTACAATGCACGCTAGGGTAGCCGAACTCGATGAAATTAACCATGTCTTGGAACAAGTGAACCAGCTGCTAAGGAATGAGAATCAATTGCTAAGAAATGGTAATCAGACGCTAGTGGAGGAAAACTGAGCACTACTTGAACAAGTCAAGGGAAAGATGAAGGCATTAGAGCTAGCACAAAATGCCTTGTTTAGACACTTTGACGAAATAGAAGAAGCTAGGAGAGCCCACGCGGAAGTTGGAGCGAGGCTGAGCAACACCAACTTCTTGGCTAAAAACGTTTGGGACGCGGTCCAAATGGTTATGGATAATGGACCAGTGGGAGAAGAAAATCCAGAAGACTTAGAGGAAGATGAAGAGGAGACAGAAAATTAGATATAACATCACGCTAGTCATTTTGTTTTATAGTTACCCTAGTCGTTGAATTTGTTTAGAGGGTTGTTTAGTTATAAGATATGGGATACTCTTAGTGTACCCAAATTTTGAGATGTTTGATTTTATTTTTTTAAATTAATGAAAATTTGAGGATTTATTTGAACATTCAACAATATTCCTTACAACTATATCTGTATTAATGCAATTGAGTGCTTGAGATCATAAGATATGTTTTGAATGAAAAGATGATATGTAACAATTATGTAAGTTGTTCCCATTTACATCATACTGAATACCGAAAACCAATTTCAGTGTGATAGAATTTTAGACATTATTTGGCGATGTCTTTTATATCTCTAGTACCAAATGGCACGTGGAGGGCCGCGCTGGAGCTCGTGGACGTGGAAGGGGTACTAGAAGCTGGTAGAGTCATGGAAGACTCCACTTCGGCAATACACCGAAGTGGTCCGGCCAGAGCATAAATGTTAATGCGCATGTACTGTAGTGAGAGCCTACCCTATATATCTTGCTTGAACTATAGCAGGCCCTTGTGGGAAATAGGGACGGGAAAGCGCTGAAGACCGGCTCAACACAGCAGCTCAACCTACAGTTAACGATCCGTTAGAAAGTTTCCAGAAATGAAACCCAAAGACGTTTACAGGAGCACCGGGCACAGAGAAGCCTGATGAGTGGTTGCATCACATGAAGAAGATCCTTGAGACAGTGACATGCTCCAGCGATCAACAAGTGAAACTAGCAACCTTTATGCTGCATGGAGAAGCTAGTCAGTGGTGGGATTCCGAGAAGAGTAAGTACACTAGAGTCTCGGGGTGTTGAAGTGATTACTTGGGAGATATTCGTGGAGGCGTTCAACAAGAAGTATTTTCCACCAAGCATGAAAGACAGGAAGCTAGTGGAATTTCTTAACCTCGAGCAAGGGAAAATGACGGTTGACGAGTACAACGCAAAACTCATCGAGCTGTCGAAATTTGCCTCTGCTCTCTTTGCTGACGAAGGTCAGAGAGCCAGGAAGTTTGAGAGAGGCCTAAATAGTCGTATTACCTATAGGTTGACTCCTCTTCAATTGCCAACCTATGCTGACGTGCTGGACAGAGCTCGTGTGATGGAGCTGGACTCTACCGAGTACTTAAGGAAGAAGGATGAGAGAAAGAGGGGTCCTGAAGATAGTTCTGACCGGAATCCTGGTAAGAATCAGGAGGGGAATGGCTATAAAAGAAGGAATACAGAGAACAATGATAACAGAGGGACCAACCAGCCAAGTCGGAATTATAATCATGGTCATCAGCAGAATCAGTGGCGGAATCAGAACCAAGGACATCAGCAGAATCAGTGGCGTAATCAGAACTAGGGACAAAATCAGAATCAATGGCATAATCAGGACAAGGGTGCAAATCAGAATACCAATCAGACTTGCGGTAGGTGTGGGAAGAACCACAAGACTGAAGCATGCTTTTGGACAAAGGGAGCTTGTTTCAATTGCATCAAGGTGTGACATAAGGCCGGGGGCGCTTGAGAATCACCGAAGGGTGGAGCTAATCAAGAGGCAGGGAGGGAAGATAAGAACAAACCAAGAGGGCGAGGGAAGGATATTTGCAATGTGACTAGATATGCAAGGGCTACAAATGGCGTGGTGGCAGGTACCGTCCAACTTTATTCTCGTGACGTATATGCATTGATTGATCCTGGTGCCACACACTCAATTATACGTACCACACTCGCACATTGTCTGAAATTGTGTTCTCAAAGTCTGGAAGTTGACCTAGTTATAGACACGCCTACTAAAGTCATTTCATGATTCAGTTGATTTAGGAGATTTTTGGGATGGCATTTTGCACTTCGAGCCACGTTTATTCTGGAAAGCACATTAATGGAAGGTAGAACACGGTTGTGGATAACCAGCAATTTATCTGAATCTGCGGATATAGGGAAAGTAAACATTCGGCATTCATTCCCGAAGTGGTGCATCGAATTACTGTTGAGGCAAAAAGGTCATTTCTTAAAAGAGAATATACGTCTTACTAGGGCTGCGGTAAAGCCCGATCTACTCCCTCCTTTTTCTTAATGGCGATAGTTGTTTGGAATGGGTGTTTGTAATAAAGAAACACGTAATTTTAAAGAGGCATCTAATTAAGGAACATAAAACCTTTTGTGTGCTATTTTGGAACCTAAGACAAGCGGGGATCGGCAATAAATTTTGTAGAAGGGTTGGTTTCAATAAGAATTTACATGTGAATCCAGTGAATAGACACATTTGGCTTATTTGGAAGGATACAGTGGAAGTTCAGTTAATGTCTAGCTCTTTACAGCAAGTTACAATTATGCTCACCATCTCTAATACTATGTCAACTTTGGCTACGTTTGTTTATGCTAAATGCAGCAGGCATCTTAGAACATTTTTATGGTAGGATTTGGAGGACATAGCAGCTGGTTATACAGGCCCATGGCTAGTAGGGGGAGATTTTAATGTCATTAGCTCTTAGAAAAATTAGGGGGTGCCAGGTGTGATTTCGAAATGGATGATTTTAATAATTGCTTGGATAGGATCGGTTTAGTGGATGCGGGGTATGAAGGGAGTCGATACACTTGGTGTAATAATCGATCACGAGCACATAGAGTATGGAAAAAGATTAGACCGTATTTTGGTTAATGGTTCTTTCAAGCTTCGGTTTACGGTTGGTGGTTTCTCATCTTATTACTTGATTTCGGATCATATGCCTCTCTTGTTAGACTTTGGGTGTACGTGTTGTACAAGGGAGGCTTTATCGAGAGAATGTGGTTGGACCATCCGGCGTTTTTACAGTTTGTTGAAGAATTGCAGCGGCGCAGTGTTGGGGTTCGGGGATGTCTCTTTTATATGGAAAGTTGCGTAGTCTTGAGCAGCTCTTCGGGATTGGAATTGGCGTGTTTTGGATATATACACCGCAATATTGATGCCACTCGGGATGATATTGCGTCTTGAGCTAGCGTCTGAGAATGGGGAGAATCTTAGATATAGAGCCGGGCTGGTTGTTGCGAAGAATAGACTCAATCGGCTTGTGGGTTGGGGCCGGAATTAATTGAAATGAAATCTCGGCGATTATGGGTGGTGATGGAATAGGAATACATCCTTTTTCATGCTAGTATTAAAGATAGAGCACGAAGGAATGCGATTCGGCTTCGACTTCCGATGGGTCATTGTGTGATGATCGGATCGGATAGGTAGGATGGCGGAGGACTACTTTGCGGATATTTTTCGTCAACTTCTCCAGAACATTGATGAGGGGTTGTTTGAAGGTGTAACCCGAAATGGGATTTGAATAAGCTCCGTCGAGGAGGAAGTATGGATGGTTATTAAATCGCTTAATCCCTACAGTGCTTGGGGCGGATGGATATCTGAGGATGGTTTTTCAAGGATGTTGGTCGATTATCAAGCGGGATGTCATGGGAGCGGTTGAAGATTTCTTTCAGGAAGGGATATTACATAGGGGAATTTCGGCGCAACTATCATTACGCTTCCAAAGTAGAGAGGTAGGATTTATTAATTTATGGCAAAGATCCTATCAAAAATTTTGGCTAACCGTCTAGCTCATCTTACGCCCAACATTATTTGAACAACGATCGGGTTTCGTGAAAGGCGTAAATACAGGAAAATATTTTGTTGGCTCACGAGTTAGTTGAGGGTGGATACCAAAGCGAATGTGGTGTTTAAGATAGACATGTCAAAGGCGTATGATCGTTTGGAGTGGGGTTTTTACATCGTGCTCTTGAGGCCTTCGGTTTGGTCGATTTTTTGTAACTTGATTGAAGCGATTGGGAATAACTGGTATTCATTCAAGATTAATGGGAAGACATCGGGTTTTTCAAGGCCAATCGCTGAGTCGAGCCGGGGATCCTATTTCTCCGTTATTGTTTATAGTGGCACAAGAAATATTGTCCTTAAATATTGATCGGCGGTGAATCGAGGGATTAGGCCGTTCTTGAATGGTCGTGGGGGAGTCTTGATTACACATATCCTTTATGCAGATGATATGCTTCTGTTTTGCAATGGTGCCAAGAAATCAATTCTCGGTCTACAATCGGGGCTGCGGAAATATGAAGATAGTTCGGGACAGAAAGTGAACAACAGTAAGAGTGGTTTCTTTGTTTCAAAATTTTGTTCGCACAGACATATTGGGAATATTGAAAGGTGGACAGGGTATAGACATAAGGTGTGGCCTATGAAATATCTGGGGTTACCGCTTTTTAAAGGGCGTATCAGGAGATCATATTTTGAGGAGTTGGATCGTAAGATGACAGGTAGGATTATGGGTTGGCGAAACAACCTTCTCTCCTTTGGCGGTAAAGTCACACTTCTTAAGTCGGTCCTTTGTAGCATTCGGTATATCGATAGCGGCTTTACAAATTCCCAAGTCGTTTCTTTATAAATTTGGAGAGGAAAATGGCAGATTTTCTTTGGAGCTCGTTGGGTGAACATCGCACTCACTGGGTTGCATGGCATATAGTGTGTTTGCCGTTAAGCGAAGGGGGTTTGGGTATTCGGCCTCGGGTTCAGGTAAGAGATTCTCTACATGCTAAATTAGCATGTAAGGCTCTAAATGGTCAAGGTTTATGGGCGAGATTGTTTAAGTAAATCTGATGCGGAAGAGTTCAGAGTTGGAGGCTGGTCACGGCTTCTTGGAAAGCTATTCGTTCGCAAGTAGCATTGTTGAAACAGGTCAGTCGGTGGGAAGTTGGGCGAGGTGCAATCTCCTTTTGGGGGGATAATTGGTGTGGCTCCAGTTTAATTAGCCCGTTACCCATGGATCAGAATTTATCGATATCTTTGGCGATTCAACGTATAGTATGGAGGATTTGTTGTCGGTAGTTCCTATAGAGTTTCATGAGTAGTTTAGGCAGCTGCGTTGTGATCCTGCTAAAGAAGATAGGCTGGTGTTCGAGCTCACATCTTCGGGAGATTTTAAGACCAGTGTGTTTTGGAAATATTTTCGAAGGGCCAATCCAATCCAGCGTTGGGCTAAAGTGATCAACAGCCGTGGCTTAGTTAAAGTGGTAACTACGTGGAAGTTGTTTCATAATGCGTTGCCGGTGGATTGTCTTGTGCTGATCCGTCGTATCACTTTGGTCTCAGAGTCTTTGTTCTTGTGGGATCGATCCCTCAACTGAGTCGGTTAATCATTTGTTCCTAAATTCTCGAACAGCAACAAAGTTATGGGATTCCTTTGTAACCAGTTTTCAAGTAGTTAGGCATCCAACCAGTTTAGAGCACCTTTTTGGTGTTTGGTCAGCGGTTACGCTAAGATCTCAACTTGGGGTTTCTATGTTTTGCACCTTTGCTTTCATTTGTTGGGAAATTTGGAAGGTTAGGTGTACGGCTATTTTTGATGATATCAAGATGGATTGGACGCTAATTAGAGCTCGGGTTCTGGATGGTGTCCGTGCTTTAATCGGTTGTTTTACACCAAAGTCTCCATGCAGCAGGTTGGCTAGAGTGGCTTTACAATCCATGCAGATGCCGATTGGGCAAGTTAGGATTAAACGGGGACAGTGGGTGCGTTGGTGGCCGCCGACGGACGGTTACAAACTTAATACCAATGGTTCTGCCAAAGATGGGCGTTGCACATGGGCTGGGGTTATTAGGGATAATCAGGGGCATTTCCTTTGTGCTTTTTTCTAGTGATTATGGACATGGATCGAATATGCGGGCATAAATTTTAGCTCTTGAAGAGGGCTTGGCTTTGTCGGTTGCATAGTTTAGCCGGGGTATTGGTGGAGTCTCGTTGGCGGTCAATGTTTTGGTGAAGGGTTATAAAGAGCCTTGGAGATATGTTTACTCTCTCGAGTTTGTCGTGAGTTGTTAGAAATTTTCTTTACATCATGTATTTGGGAGGCGAGCAGGTAGCGGATCGGTTAGCAACGATTGCTCATAATCATGAGAGTCAGATTGTGTTTGAGGCATATGAAGACCTTCCAATTACAGTTAAACGTGCGTTGGCTTTTGATGAGTCGGGTATTCAGAGTTATAGGACTTAGTTGCCTTTTCCTCTTTGCTTGTATTTTGCTTGATTGAGGTTCGAGGCTCCTTTGTCCCCAGTTTTAGGGTAAAATTTGGTTTCCCCCAACTGTTTCTACATTTATTTTAATGTCTGTATGAGGTGCCGCCCCTCTTTCAAAAACAATAAAAATAAAAAAAAATAAAATAAAGAATCCATTCTGTAACCACAGGTGTATAAGTC
>JABEVN020003453.1:0-18158 GCA_013146195.2 Codonopsis lanceolata | reverse complement strand
TAGCCATGTTGATGCTATGAAATCCATGGTTGTAGTTTAATTGACTTTGAAACCGAACAACATAACTTTCAAGCAACATTTATTCCATTTCTTCTTTTCCATTCCTCTGGTTTAATACTCATATTGGGGGTGGGGAAATAGGGTTGGACCATTTTGTTATTATTATTAACTAATTGATTTTGGATAACTTGTACATGTTTAGGTTCATCTAGCAAAAAAATAAAAGAAATGATGATTATGCCATAAATGTATTCCTATGGTAAGCTTAAGCTTCTTGTTTGATCATATGAAAACAATGACTTACTTTTCTTGTTGATTTTAATCAAAATAGTAATTTTAAGCAGACGGGTTTTCTAGGCGATTGTCGTGAAGATGAAGTTTTTTTTGATACTCATGTCGTGGATTTTTTAATTTTATTTTTAGTTTTTTTATTAGATATAGTTTACATGGATTTGTACAAGTTTAAATTTACAAGTTAACTCTAGAAACAAGTTTTGGTATTAATTGTTATGTATAATTTACATGGATTGTTGTAATAACATTCTGGTTTGATGTTTTTAAATTGGTTTTATATTATTGTTTATTTTGTATCTTGGTTTTGTATTAATTGTTATATTATCGGTACAAAAATTTATAATAGTATTTTTGGGGTTTTTATTTATTTTACATTATTAGCAATGGAATTTTCGTTCGTTGAAATTCAAATTTAATTAATTTTAGCCTTTAGCGATGGAATTTTCTGTCGAAATTAAATTTAATAAATTTCAGCCTTTAGCGACGAATTTTCCGTCGCTGAAATCAAATTTAATTAATTTTAAATCATTTTTTACGACGTGAATTTCCGTCGTTGAAATTCAAATTTAATTATTTTAACGCTTTTAGCGACGAATTTTCCGTCGAAATTCAAATTTATTTAATTTTAGCCTTTAGCGATTTGGAATTTTCGCCGCTGAAATTCAAATTTATTTAATTAAAAGCCTTTAGCCAATTTCTTCGTTAAAGGCTACCTTTAGCGACGGAACGAGTCCGGGACATCGCCGACGATTGTCAATGAAGGAAAAATTCGTCATTGCTATTAGCTATTTAGAAAATCGGCACTAAAGGTCATTTTTCTAGTAGTGATAATCTGGGAGGTGGAGGTAACTTGTATCGAATTTATTTTTAATTCATATTTATGTTCATTCAATTCTTGTTGATTGTGGTGTTTATCAATCTCTATATTATTTTGCTTTGAACAAATGAATGTAATCGCAAATAATAAAGGCCTAGAGGTGCGGATAACTCGCATGACCAATGTGCATATGTCGCACAATCGCTCACCAACACAATAAATTGGACCTATCGATGCACGAGAGTGATAAGTTAGGACCAGGTTCATACATGATCTAGGTGACGATAAATCATATGTTCTTGTGCTTAGGATATAGAATGGATGAATGTTGGGGATGGAGCTGAACCAATAGTTCAACGTACTATATCTATCTTTAGTGAACGAACCCAAGAAATTGAATGATAATTATTATGAATTGAACATAAAGGAGATACAAGTGAAACCTGAATCCTAGATTGCCATCTACCATAAGATCTTCATAACTGTCATTACTGTTAATTAGTTAAACACCTAAATATTAATAGTAGATTAGAATAAAATCATTATAAAAACCCCCCTTAGATTAATAATTTGCTATCAATAAGTTGCACTATTCGTGATCTCTTGTCTATGTGGGTTCGACCCTTGCTTCCAATACTATTCTATAATAGTCTTGTCCACTTGCAAGGAAAATTTTAAACTAAGACATCGATCAAGTTTTTGCTGTCGGGACAAGCTAGTTCACGTAGTTAGTTTGTTGGTAGCGTAATTTTAGTTTAATTTAATTTTCAGTTTTTATAAAAATAAAAATACAAAAAGATTTTATTTTATTTGTTTTAATAGTTAGTTGTTTTTAAATTGGTAGAACTGAATCAAGATATAAATAATATTAAAAAGAATCAAGAAGATCTTGAAAATCTAGCTTCCCAGTCTGATAATCAAGAGCAATTGAATCAAGAGGATCCTCTGGTTGATCCTACAATGGAAGATAATAATAATCGAACTCGAAATCCAGTTAACCCAGTAACATGAATCAAAGCTAGAGAAGAAGAACCTGCAAGAAAAAATATGGAAGTAGTAGTAAATCAAAGAACTATTAATGATTTCAGTAGACCTTCATTAAATGTAGTAACATCATGTCTATTCTTACCAAATGCTGTAAGGAATTTCGAACCAAAATGCCATTATTTTAATATGATACCTTCTTTTCATGGAATGACTCATGAAGATCATGTCAGTTTCTTAAAAGATTATGAATACATGATGAATACTTTTCCTTTAGGAGGGTTAACTGAAGACCAAGTTAAAATGAAATATTTTCCCAGTGCATTAAAAGAACTGGCAAAGCGATGGCTTATGAATTTAACACCTAGTAGTGTTTATACTTGGGCTCAATTATATGATTTGTTTATGAGTAAATACTATAAGCATGCATCTCTCACTGAATATAGAAGACAAATCATGTCATTCCAAAATGAACCAGGTGAAACATTCCATGAGTCTTGGGATAGATTTAAAAATCTGCTCATTATGTGTCCTCATCATAATTTGGCTCAACATGTGTTAGTACTTCAATTTTATCATGGTCTTTCGCCAGGCTTACAAACTATGATTGGTAGTGCAGCTGGTGGTTCTATTAATAGAATGACATCAGAAACATTAGAGGAATTATATGAGATGTTAAGTATTAATTCTTAACAGAAAAGTGCTAGAGGTAAAAATAGAAGTCTATACCAAATTCAAGAAAAATCAGATACACAAGCTCAATTTGAAAACTGGCAAATTCAAGAAGCATGTGCTTTATGTGGATTATATTCTCATGCTACTAATTTTTGTCCATCAAGTGCTTTGTATGCTGAACAGGCTAATGCTATGAATATGTTCCCTCAAAGGCCAAGGAATGATCCCTACCCAAACACGTATAATCCTGGTTGGAGGAATCATCCTAACTTTTCTTGGTGAGGAAATAAGCCTTTACAACCTCAACAATTCCAGCATCAACCACCTCAACCTCCACAATTTCCAAATCAGAATCAATTGAGAATTGAAGAAGTTTGTTGGTCCCAAAATAGGCTCAATCTAGGCTAGAAGGGGGAGGGGGTTGAATAGCCTAGTTATGTTTTTATTAAAAACTTTTCGTAAACACTTCTTGGTGATTTCTTAAGAAGATTTAATTAGAAGTGTTAAAGCAGCGGAAACTAAAGAGCTTATAAACTGACTAGAAGTCTGCTAAAGATGTACAGATTCAAAAGGAGTTCTAGATCAGTAAGCAGTAAATAGAAACTATAAGAACAGATTCAAACAGAACACATCGATTTGAAATGGTTCGTACTGTGAATAGTACTACGTCCACTACCAAAGTGGTTAGCTTTGGATTTTAAAAGTGCACTTGTTTATCCACTAGGTTTATGAGTAAGATCTCTAATGGATCGTGTACAAAATAAGTTTTTAACCAAGTGTATAAAGGTGAGAGAAACAATCAATGATTAATTGTTCTCTTCACGTTCTAAGGTAAAGAACAGTTTTAAAACAAACTAAATGAAGCTGAAACAAATTTAAGACGGGCAGATCTGCAGCTTCAGAGAGTTTGGTGAAGTGTTAGTCCTTGTCCTTTGATCTCTTGAATGCTTGAATGTTGAAGATGAAGCTTGAGAGTTTAATGCGCAAGAGTTATTTTTTCAGATCTTCAAGACTTGAATAAATACCAAGAAGAGATCTTTGGACCGTTGGACTGAGACAGGGAGGGCTGTGTCCAACGTTCTATTGCATTGAATGCAATTCGGCGCTTTGGGAGATGTAAGAGCAACAAATACCATCGAGATGCAAGCAGTGTGCAGAGGACATTCCCAATTTGAGTAAGGTTTTGCAGGCAGCTCAGTAGCTAGGAAAGTCTTCTTAGCCAAAAAGGGTAATGTCTTCGCCTTCGGGCCAGAGACACCGACAGCTTGTCGCAAGATGTAGAGTTGACTTCTTTAAAGTGAAATTTGATGAAGACATTATGACTAGATATTTTTGAAAATATCTGGATAGGTGCATACGTGTCATAATTTCGTGATTTGGCTAATGTTGATTTTCCGCCCTTTGAGCAGACTTCAAGGTCTGCTGTTCTTCCAAGGCTGCTGTAGAGGCTTTCAAAATCGCGCCTAAACTAACACTTAAACAGTTCTTAAACCACTTTGATTCTAAGACAGTTGCCACACTAATCTGCACGCAGCAGCACTTTTAGCCATCAGACAATAGAATCGAAGATGACTCAACCAAATCTAGAAATAGGAATCAACAATCTCCTCCTATTTGGTTGATGTCATCATCTCAGCTACTAGCAGACTTTGAATCATGCACTGAGATAATAACATGTCTTAAAGAATTTTTATTAAGAAGAGCAGACATGCCTCTCAGAACAGAAGTCTTAGTAGAGAGATAGCTATACTAAGTACTTACAGGATAAAAACATTATTATCAAGTACTAAGTAGAGCAGGGTTTAAATCTTTGAGATAAGCACACATGCAACATATAAAGATTTAAAAACGAAGTTTAAATGTACTGAATAATAGCAAGATAAAGTAATTTAAACTTGTAAGAAACGAAAGTCGTTTGTGATTAAACAAGCTGTTTAACAACAGAAGTTTTTGCAAATCAGCAAAGTTTGAAATAAAGAACATAAAATAGAATACCAACATATTCAGAACAGATTGGGTTGAGTGCGTCGACGTTCTAAGTAGTCTCCAACCCAGATCCTGATTCTGTCATTAAGGTGTTCTGGGAGTCTGTTCTGTTCTTCAATGAGAGCTTGATTCAAAAAATGCGTAGCTCTCTCCTCCCTGATGGCACCAACCCTACGTTGTTCTGCAGCAGCAGCTCTGGCATTGGCTTGCTCAACAAGGCGAACATCAGTGAAATCAGCAACCTCACGTCTATGGATGATGGCTCGTGCCATTGCAATCTTGAGCTCGTCAAAGAGTGTACGAATGCTGATCTGCTGAAAGTGCAGCATGCCTATCAGAGCAGCCTGTTGATCTTGAACTAGAAATCGGTGAGTAGTGAAGGCATGAGTAGTGTCGTTCACCAGTTGATCAACAATTTTGCCAATGTCGAAGATGGTGGCATGAGTAGCATTGAGGCCATAGCTAAGCACCTCGATCTGCTGTGCCATGGAAGAGACAAAGGTTGCTGTCAGCCGGCGAGCCGAGCATTAAAGTTGGTGCGGAGAAGGTCAAGAAGGCGTGATCGCCAGTTGTTTGATGGAAGGGAAGAAGGGTTGAAGTTGACAGAGATATGGGTCTCAGAAGGGTTAGGAGCATAGTTTGGAGAAGAGGAAGAAGAAGCAGGGTGGTTATCAGCAGAGGTTACAGGCGGAGGAGAAGAGGGTTTGAAATCGATTTCTATGTCAGTGGCTAAGCTACTGACATAGGAAGAAGAAACAGAAGAGGAAGAAGAGGCTTCTAAAAGGTAAGAAGGAAAAGGGTAGTCAGGTAGAAGAATGAAGTTAGGAGGGGAGTGAGAAGGGTAGAAAAGATCAGAAATAGAAGAAAGATTGAAGAGAAAGGAATGAGTGGCAGAAGAGATAGAGGGAAAGAGGATTTGGTAAAGATCAGAAGAGATAGAAATAGGAGTAATATACTGAGAGATGGGAGGGAAGATTTCTGGAAGAAAGGTTGTTTGGTAGAGAAGAGTAGATATGTGAGGGGCAAGAGGAGAGAAGTGTTCGGGCATAGAGAGGGAATAAGAAGAGGTAGAGGGAGAAGAGTTTGTGTGAGCAGGTATGATGGCTAGGGAGGATTCAGGTGGAATGGAGGAGATAGGTTCTGGAGAAGAAGGCGGAGAAGGTATGGTGTCTATAGGAGAAGAAGGTGGTGTAGGAACCACAGACTTCTTGCGAAGCCTGCGTTTCTTTTTCTTTGGGACTGGAGAAGTAGGCTCCTCCTCAATAACAACAGGGGTTGAAGAGGAAGTAGGAGAAGAAGGAGGGGTAGCAAAGAAGGCTCCCCCAACAGCAGGGGTCGCGTTGAAGAAGTGAGAGAAGGGGAGGAAGATGAGATAGGAGATGAAGGGGGAATGAAAGGAATGAAGGGTTCAGAAGGTTCAGTGCATTTTGAATTACGCTTACGAGAGCGGAGAGGAGCAGGGTTTGGTTCAGTAGTCTCAACCGGCATGGGAGAGGGAGCAGATGGAGCAGCAGTCTTCTTCTTTCTTTTAGCTTGGGGGCCGCCAGATTGGCGCAGCAAAGACTTGAAGAAGCGTTTTCCTCTTTTTAGGACCGGCTCCTCCTCAACGTAACGCAGGCGCATGCCGCATCGTTCGCATCATCCACAATTTTTACCCCTGCAGCGTAAGCTCGAATGCAGGGTTCGCCGATGCACATTCCGTGATGATACATATGGAGGCGATTTGGAATGTCAAGAGCTGAACTCGAGCCTGCTCAGAATAGCGTATGCGTAAAGTTCCCAAATTAATAGATGTCAAGTAAAGAAATTAGCGCAAAATCTCCAGAACTCGAAATATGCACAAATAACGTCAGTAAACCCTAGAAATTTTTCTAGATAACTCATGAAATGTTTTATAAGGGCTAAATGTGACCCAGAATATTGAAATCGACAGTATATGAACTGGAATATGTAGATACTACCAGTAATGAACAGTAAAATTTTAGAGTTCAAAGAGATGTGGAACAAGAAGCTATAGGAACAGTCAGCAATGGCGGATTTACAGGTGAAAGTATGTATATTTATGCTTACACTGTAGTTACTGAGTTAGGGTTAGAATTTTCTTACCATTTCAAAGAGATTCTTAAGTAGAAGATGAAAATGCGGAGTGATTCTGCAGAATTAGCTAACGAACAGTGCGAAGGAAGCAGGAAATTTTAGAGAGAAGGAAGTTTTTAGAGAGAGAGAATAGTAAGAGATAGTTTTGTGAAATGAATTTTTGGCGGTTGAGGGTTTATAAATGAAAGGACGTGCCGTCAGTCATAGAGACTTGTGAAAGGTCATTAAGTCAGACGCCATTTTGTAGAAAAGACTTAATGAATGACGGCTTTAAGAGAGAGAAAAAGTGACTTTTTGAATAATATCTCAACCAATTTTAAAATCAGTCCCTTACAATTTTTAAAATTAACCTTCTAAACTAGGAGTTTAGAAAACTTACCTTTGTCTCCCAGTGACTGTATGAATTCTTGACTTTTCTCTTAAAATAAATAAGTCTGCTTAAATATAGTATCAAGTCTGCTTAAGAGAAATTATCAAGTCTGCTTAAGAGAAATTATCAAGTCTTCTCAAAATATTATAATGAAAAAATTAATTTTAATTAAGACAGAATTTAAGCTTGTCAAGCATACCAAGCTTCCCCGAGATAAGCAAACATGTCCGCTTCTAGAGCTTTGGTGAAGATATTCGCTTGATGTTCGGCTTGAAATGTACTTCATGCTAATGTTCCTCTTTTCTACATTGTCCCTTAGAAAATGATATCGAACATCGATATTCTTTGTCTTGGAATGCATCACAGGATTGTATGTGATTGAGATTGTTGAGGTGTTATCACACATGATTGGACAGTCTGCTACTTTGATGTCGTAGTCCACCAACTGCTGTTTGATCCAGAGCAATTGACAGCAGCAGCTACCAGCAGCTATGTACTCTGCTTTAGTGGCGGAATTGGAAACTGATGCTTGTTTCTTGCTAGCCCAAGAGACAAGTCTGTCTCCTAGAAATTAACAAGTTCCACTTGTGCTTTTTCTGTCAACTTGACAACCAGCATAGTCGGCATCTGAGTAGCCTACTAAGTTGAAAGAAGATTCCCTTGGATACCGATACCTAAGTTGGTGGTATCTCGACACGCATTTGATGATTCTTTTGGCTGCAAGAAGATGTGACTCACGAGGGTCTGCTTGAAATCTAGTACATACCCCAACAGCATACACTATGTCAGGTCTGCTGGCGGTGAGATATAGCAGAGATCCGATTATCCCCCTATAGTTGGTGATATCAACTTTCTTTCCTTGTAAGTCTTTTGTAAGTTTACATTTAGCGACCATTGGTGTGTCAAAGGTGTTTCTTTGTCAAGCTTCCAATCCAAACTTTTTGACAAGATCTTTAGCATACTTGGATTGGCTGATGAATATTCCTTTGTTGGACTGTTGAATTTGAAGACCCAAGAAGAATGTGAGTTCTCCCATCATGCTCATTTGGAATTTGCCAGTCATGAGAGTCTCGAATCGCTTGCACAGCTTCTCATTGGTGGATCCGAAGATAATATCATCGACATAGATTGCATTGTAAGCGAGAGTGTCCTTTGTGCTTGAGAATGAAGAGAGTGGTGTCGATCTTGCCTCGCACAAATCCTTGTTCCACTAGGAATTTTGATAGAGTTTCATACCAGGCCCGAGGAGCTTGCTTAAGACCATAGAGGGCCTTCTTAAGCTTGTAGACATGAGTCTCTTTTCCTTTTTCCACGAAGCCTGGAGGTTGAGCAATATAAACGGTTTCTTGAAGATCACCATTAAGAAATGCGCTCTTGACGTCCATTTGATATAGCACAAAGTCCTTGTATGTAGCATAGGCTAAGAAGATTACGATAGCTTCCAATCTTGCTATCTTAAGCAAACGCTTCATCGTAGTCAATTCCTTCTTCTTGGCAATATCCTTGTGCAACAAGTCTTGCTTTGTTTCTAATCTTTGTTCCTATCCTCATCCTTCTTGTTTCGAACACCCATTTTGTGCCAATGACGGTATGATCAGCAGGTTTTGGTACTAGCTTCCATACTTGGCATCGTTCAAATTGCTTGAAGTTCTTCTTGCATGGCTTCCAGCCAACTTGGATCTTGAAGAGCTTCATCGATCTTCTTAGGCTCATCTTCAAACGAAGCGAATGCAGCATTTAACATACATTCATTTTGGAAGATCTTTCCGTACTCCAACATGAATGTCACCAATGATTTGAGAGATTGGATGGTCTTTACATGTTCTTGTGACAGCGAGGAATGTGATGATTTGTCGTTGTTTCTTCATGACAAGGTTCGGAGGACTAGAAGGAAGATCACCGTGTCTTGATGAGTATTTTGTTAATTTGATTCAAAGGTAAGTTGAGGAAGAAGATTTTCGTGTTCGAAACATAGTGGTTACGGGCTTCGAGTTTTCTTAACAGGGTTGAAGTCTTACGGTGACCCATTTGATAAGAGATAATGGTCATGGATATTTGATTGAGTCGCGGTGATGGATTAGGTATATGAGAGGATGATGGTTGGGAGGTACAGTATCAACATTAACAAAATCATCGGCGACATATTGGAGCCACGTGTGGCTCTAATAAATCAAATTCATCAAATGAGACATGAGCAGATTCAACTATTTTTAATGATCTTTTGTTGAAAACCACGTAAGCCTTGGAGTATAAAGCATAGCCGAAAATACACCTTCATCGGCTTTGTTATCAAATTTGCTTCGTAGTCATTACCATCAGAGACTACGAAGCATTTGATAAGAAGATTTTGAAAAATCAATGTTTGAGGCTTTACCTCTCCAAAGTTCATAGGGTGTTTTACCGTGAAATTTGTTGATCAAGGATCGGTTACGGCGAAGCAAGGCTGTGTTGCGGCTTTTGCCCGTATGTTTGGGTATTTGCTTTGCCCGGCAAGCATGGTTTTAAGCTTAGCGCCGGATAAGCGTTGTTTCTTCTTTCGGCTACACCATTACTCTGTGGTGTCCTTATCTCCCGAAGTTGTGACCGATACCGTGATCATCGCGGTACAAGATTTTGCTATTCCATTATTGGTGAACTTCGGTACCATTGTCTGATCGAGCGTCACCGATTTCATCAAGTTTTTGTGTTTGCGGTCTTCTGAACAAAGCTGTAAGAAGATCGTATGTATGGTTTTAGACGACATCATCTCTGTCCAAGTATATCTTGTATAATCATCCACTATTACTAGCGTATATCTATGACCACCATAGGCCGATAGTAGTGGAGTCAGAAAGATCCATGTGGAGAAGTTGCGAGAGGTCTCGATGTTGAGAGTCTGGTTTGCTTTTGAATGACATTTTTGAGACCTTTCCCAGTGGACAAGCTTTGAAAGCACGATCATGATCAGCGAGACCTTTGGCAATCCTTTAACTAGACCTTTTTGGATAGCTTAGATAGATATTTGAAGTTCAAATGGTGAGTCTTTTATGCCATAACCGGACTTTTGTCTTCGAAGCGAGTTTGCTACAAGACATAGACTAACGACCTTGCCATAAGTATTCAAATCTATCACATAGACATTCCGCTTTGTCTATGTCCGGTAACCAAGTTGGTTGAGCAGAGGCTGGATCCTTGATATCACATACGTTTGAGGAGAATTGACGAGATAAGTCCTTTATCATTGCGAGAATTGAGAAATACTCGGAAGATTATGTTTCAAGCCTTCTACTAGAGAGACTTTTCCAATGGAGATATTTCCTCGAATGATGGATCCATAGCCAATTGTTCTTCCTTTAGCATTGTCTCCAAAGATGACTAGAGGACCTTCGCCGAGAGATGTTAGAGAGAAGGCAGATTCTCCGATCATGTCTTGAGCAACCACCGTCTAGATACCATACATCTTTCTTTTACGTACTTGAACAAGAAGCCACGAAACCTTATTTGTGGGTTCAGGGAATGCTCCGCCCGTGGCGCTTGGATAGGGTGCCGCGTGCGTGGATGCGGTGACATCACTCCTCCCGTTCGGCCTCCCTGTTTCTTGGAGGGCGAAATCAAAAGTGCGGGAGGAGTCTTTGTCCCGGCTCAAGCGTTGGAATGCGCCTCGGGTTGCCTTTAGTGGATTTTTGATCCAATATGGGAGCTTTGGATTTTCTATGTCAAGTTATCCCTTTTTTTAGGGATACGGGATATAGGAAAACATCACCTTTCCATTCCCATTCTCCCTTGTTTAGGGGAAGCGTGAAAGTGCAAAAGATGTTGCAGAGTTTTGCCCCACTATGGATTTTATAAAAATAGCCTTATGGCTTATTTCGGATCACTATGAGTGCTTTTGGGTTTTCTACGTCAAGTTATCCCTTGTTTAGGGGATACCGAGGGACATAGGAATACATCACCTTTCCATTCTCATTCTCCTTTTTTAAGGGAGAGCGATGAAAGTGCCAAGAAAGATGTTGCGAGGCCCAACTGGTGATGAGCGCAAGATTTCCACGAATTTTCCTGGGAATTTTCTGTTATTTTGTGCAATTTTTGAATTAATTATGCTTTGGAAATATTATTATTTGTGTTTTTGTGCTTAATGCAGGTTTCCATGCATAATCAAGCTTTAATACGGTGTTTAGCACGAAGTTCGAGACAATTCCGGGCTTAAAAGTTAATTTGGAAATTATTTTGACAAAGTTCGTTAAGCTTGGATTAAGAATCAAGGCAAAAGGAGGCTAACGGAGGCTGAAAAAGCTAACGGAGGACTAATTTGCAAACCTGGAAGGATTCAGGAAGGCGGCGCCAATTTCTGGAAGCTTAGGGGCACCAGAGTAAATTTCAGAAAGAACAAGGGAGCACAAAAGGCGAAGCTCGCGGTCTTATTTGTCGAAGAGCTTTGTGGCGCCACGTGGCGAATTCTGCCGCGTCACCTCCACTAGCGCGACCCGCGGTTTTCTTCATGGATCGGGTCTCACCCGCGTTCCCTATCCAGCCTTCCTGCTCTATCAGCCCACCATTCAACCGTCTTCCTCTCTCACTCCAGCCCACATTTATCCGAGTTAACCCGCGAATTCCCTCATGGATTCAGCCCAGCTCCATGCCACGACCCAGACCTTTTTCTTGCCTTTCTTGCCCCTAAAACTCCATTGTTACGCCCTTTTACCCTGCCTTCATTGCTCCTTTTGTGCCTTCACTTTTAATACTCGGCGGCTTCATTTGATCACCAAGTCCCCATTTGGGACATTGCTCCCAAATGGGGCACCAGCCTCCATTTCCACCAAAAATTATCTCATTTCTCCATTTAATTGTCCGTCAATGAAGGTTTGGAGCATCATTTCAAGAGCCAAAGGCGTATTTACAAATGATTTCAATCCAGAAACCAAAAAACTTGATGTGCGCAAAACGCAACTCGGGCAAGATTACCCGGCCGTATCAAGTAATAAAGTGTACCTAAGTACGAGTTATCGATCCCACAGGGAATGCGCGTAATTCTCACTCCAACTAAGTACCGAAATTATGCTAACTAATTATATTTGGCGAAAAGAAATTAAATTAAAATCTAAAAATATAAACAACCTAAGAAAGCAATTAAATCTAATCTCTGCGGAGGTGGTTTGGCAACAACAAATCAAGATAAAAATATAGGACGCATTATTTCTAGTCTAGCCGGTGTTTAATTTAATCATCTTTACGCTTTTCTTTAACTCAAGTTTTGGTAGTCGGGCACTATTTTATTTACGGGCTCTCGCAGCGTATAACAAATCTAGCTACAACTCCTAGCTACGGGCTCTCGCTTCTTATAACATAGGAGAAAATAGTCGCGTGTCAAAGTAAACACCCAATGACTATCTACGCACGATCTCCTCTCGGTCTCACGTAACGTAAACAATTATTGTGATTTTCGGAATTAATAGGACGGGCTCTCGCATCTTATCCTATAATTCTAATGATCATCTAATGGTTCGCTACGCCATTAAAAACATGAAGATCACACAATAATAACCAAACACATGGGTAATACTTCACAAAAAACTCTCTTATATTTTTCTACAAGTCATGTTGGTAGCGAGACAAATAAAATTGGTTAACTACGGGCTCTCGCATCTTATAGTCAACCCTAATCTCTCCGACCTCGCGAATGGCTAAGGTGGTTCGATCGCGTGTCAAACCTAGTCTCATTTTGGCTATCGGTGTGTGTCACAAAACACCAACTATTAAATTGATTGGTCCGAAATATAAAGGTAGCTTTCGCG
Organism: Codonopsis lanceolata; assembly: GCA_013146195.2. Lineage (NCBI taxonomy): Eukaryota > Viridiplantae > Streptophyta > Magnoliopsida > Asterales > Campanulaceae > Codonopsis > Codonopsis lanceolata. Next base: position 5,164 of record JABEVN020003453.1, on the reverse strand, counting down.
GATCCTAAATATTTCTAAAATCATTTAATTAGTGATCAATTAATTAAAGGCATTAAGTGCACAAAATAATAACCAACATGAATGTGTACTAAATAAAGAGATAGATTAAATTAAATCACTACATTAGACATAAAAAATAATTGCATTCCATAATTAAATTAAGCACAAACCAATTCTTCAATTACAATATTAATCAACCCAAGAAATCATAATAAATATATAAAAATATAAGTTAGAAGAATCAAACCGAATAATCGCGGATTCGGGGTTGAAATAGATTGTAATTGCGCCTTTGGCTATTGAAATGATGCTCCAAACCTTCATTATCGGACAATTGAATGGAGGAATTGAAGAGAATTTCATGGAAATGGAGGTTGGTGCCCCATTTGGGAGCAATGTCCCAAATGGGGACTTGTTTTTTCCAAATGAAGTCCAGCTGGATTTAATTGGGGGAGGCAGCAAAGGGGGCAAGGCCAGAGGGGTATTTTAGGGAGCACATAAGGGAATTAGGGGCAAAAAGGGAAGAACAAGGCTGGCTGGGCACGGCTGGATCGCGGGGCAGACCAAGGAGAAGGGCGCGGGTCAACCCAAGAGAAAACAGGTCGTGGCTGTAAGTCAAAACGGGTGAAATAGTGGGCTGATGGGCTGGAATGGAAATTTGGAGGGCGCGGGTGAGACCGGACCCATGAGCGCACGGGTCGAGTAGTGGGCGGGGAAGCGGCGAGAATGCGCCACGTGGCGCCCGGCCGAGGCGACACAAGGACTTCTCTGCAATTCGGCGGCTCCACGGCTTTTGCTACTCGGGGTGCCCTATTATTTCAGATGTTTGCGCCGCCAGCCAGACTTTCCCAGACTATGCAGAATGGTCCTCAGTTGATATTTTCAGCCTCCGTTAGCCTCTGTTAGCCTCATTTTGCCTTGAATCTCTTAACGGACTTAACGAACTTTGTCCAAATAAATTCCAATTCAACTTTAAAGCCAGAATTGTCTCAAACTTCGTGCTAAACAGGTATAAAAGCACGATTATGCTTGAAACTTACATTAAGCACAAATGTAGGTTTCCAGGCATAATCATCTTTTGCTCGATGTTTGAACTGAACAATTCAGGCACAAGTGAATTTATTTGGACAAAGATTCGTTAAAATCGCCAAGAATTCAAACAAAAACTTGCTAACTAGGCTGCAGCGGATGCAGGTCTATGCAGGCTGGCGGCAGAAAACAATGTGAAGGGATCATGAGGCGTTGGCTCTTTGGCGCCACGGCGTGGCTGCGACCGTGCGGTCCAACTCATTCGACCCATCGACCCTATTCACTTCGACACGACTGTTTCTGGGTTGACCAGCGCATCTGCCCGCCGATCCCCGATTCCTTTGCTAATTCTGTGCTCTAAAATACCCCCTTGCCTCCCCCAATGGTAATCGGACATTCATTTGGAAAAACAAGTCCCCATTTGGACATTGCTCCCAAATGGGGCACCAGCCATTTCCATGATTCTCTTCAATTCCTCCATTCAATTGTCAGATAATGAAGGTTTGGAGCATCATTTCAATAGGCGCAATTACAATCTATTTCAACCAGAATCGCGATTATCGGTTTGATTCTTCCAACTTATATTTTTACATATTTATTATGATTTCTTGGGTTGATTAATATTGTAATTGAAGAATTGGTTTGTGCTTAATTTAATTATGGAATGCAATTATTTTTTATGTAATGTAGTGATTTAATTTAATCTATCTCTTTATTTAGTACATTCATGTTGGTTATTATTTTGTGCACTTAATGCCTTTAATTAATTGATCACTAATTAAATGATTTTAGAAATATTTAGGATCAGCTTATTTCGGACCAATCAATAATAGTTGGTGTTGTGACACACACCGATAGCCAAAATGAGACTAGGTTTGACACGATCGCCACCTTAGCCATTCCGGTCAGATTAGGGTTGACTATAGATCGCGAGAGCCGTAGTTAACCAATTTTATTTGTCTCAGCTACCAACATGACTTGTAGAAAAATATGGAGAGTTTCTTTTTGTGAAGTATTACCCATGTGTTTGGTTATTATTGTGTGATCTTCATGTTTTTAATGGCGTAGCGAACCATTAGATGATCATTAGAATTATAGGATAAGATGCGAGAGCCCGTCCTATTAATTCCGAAAATCACAATAATTGTTTAAGTTACGTGAGACCGAGAGGAGATCGTGTGTAGATAGTCATTGGGTGTTTACTTTGACACGCGGCTATTTTCTCCTATGTTACAAGAAACGAGAGCCCGTAGCTAGGAGTTGTAGCTAGATTTGTTATACGTTGCGAGAGGCCGTAGCGAATAAAATAGTGCGCCCGACTACCAAAACTTGAGTTAAAGAAAAGCAGAAAGATGATTAAATTAAACACCGGCTAGACTAGAAATAATGCGTTCCTATATTTTTATCTTGATTTGTTGATGCCAAACCACCTCCGCAGTAGATTAGATTTAATTGCTTTCTTAGGTTGTTTATATTTTTAGATTTTAATTTAATTTCTTTTCGCTCAAATATAATTAGTTAGCATAATTTCGGTACTTAATTGGAGTGAGAATTACGCGCATTCCCTGTGGGATCGATAACTCGTACTTAGGTACACTTTATTACTTGATACGGCCGGGTAATCTTGCCCGAGTTGCGTTTTGCACACATCAAGTTTTTTGGTTCCGGGATTGAAATCATTTGTAAATACGCCTTTGGCTCTTGAAATGATGCTCCAAACCTTCATTGACGGACAATTAAATGGAGAAATGAGATAATTTTTGGTGGAAATGGAGGCTGGTGCCCCATTTGGGAGCAATGTCCCAAATGGGGACTTGGTGATCAAATGAAGCTGGCCGGGAGTATTAAAAGTGAAGGCACAAAAGGAGCAATGAAGGCAGGGGTAAAATGGGCAGAACAATGGAGTTTTAGGGGCAAGAAAGGCAAGAAAAAGGCCTGGGTCGCAGCATGGAGCTGGGCTGAATCCATGAGGGAATTCGCGGGTTAACCCGGATAAATGTGGGCTGGAGTGAGAGAGGAAGACGGTTGAATGGTGGGATGATGGAGCAGGAAGGCTGGATAGGGAACGCGGGTGAGACCCGATCCATGAAGAAAACCGCGGGTCACGCTAGTGGAGGTGACGCGGCAGAATTCGCCACGTGGCGCCACAGGTTCTTCGACAGCACACTGCGAGCTTCAGTCTTTTGCGACGGCTCCCTTGTTCTTTCTGAAATTTACTCCGGTGCCCCTAAGCTTCCAGAAATTGGCGCCGTCTTCCTGAATCCTTCCAGGTTTGCAAATTAGTCCTCCATTAGCTTTTTCATCCTCCGTTAGCCTCCTTTTGCCTTGGATCTCTTAACGGGCTTAACGGGCTTTGTCAAAATAATTTTCAAATTAACTTTAAAGCCCGGAATTGTCTCAAACTTCGTGCTAAATACCGTATAAAAGCACGATTATGCTTGGAAACCTACATTAAGCACAAAAATACAAATAATAACATTTCCAAAGCATAATTAAATAAAAATTAGCACAAAATAGCAGAAAATTCCCAGAAAAATTCATGGAAATCTTGCGCTCATCAACTGGATCCAAAATGTTTTTAGAGTCGCCATCTTTATTTTAAGGCAAAAATAAAGCAAAACCAGAAAAAGAACCAGAGATAAAAGCAGGGGTTCGGAGGCTAAGTTACGAGTTGGGAAGGTGCTAGGCACCCAACTCGCCCTTTCGGTCTCAAAACGGTTTTTGGCTAAAATATGCTTTTTGTTATATTTATTTAACATGTAAATAAAGCATTAACTGCCTACAAATACATCCATTACATTTATATTATTTACAGACTTGCAACAATTTCTTTTACAAACAATTACAAATATACTTGAAAATATTTGGCCATAATAACGGCTACATTTAGTATTATTTCCTAACAAAATCCGGGCAGCATAACTGCTTATATATTTACATTAGGCCGGATAGGAAATAATACTGTTACAAACCAAGACTTTAATGAATAAATAAAGCAAAATAATTACAAATATGTCTTAAAAGATTTGGCCATAATAACGGCTACATCTAATACTATTTCCTAATTAAATCCGGGCAGCACAACTGCTTATATGACTACATTGGGCCGGATTGGAAATAATACTTTTACAAATAAATGACAAGACTTTAAAATAAAAACTTACAGACAGCCTAGGGTATGCTCGCTCTGTCCCTCGGGGAGAGAGAGTTTTTTTTGTTGTTATTGTTGTTGTGTTTGTGTGTTGTGTGTTGTGTGAATTCGGGCAGCGTGACTGCTCTGAAAGTTACTTTTCGGCCTCGGGATCGGGGCAGGGTAACTGTTTGTGTTTGGTTGTTTGTTTCCTTTGAAGTAGGTGAAATCGGGCGAGTAACGACTTCTTCTTGGTGATTTGGCCTTTTAAATCGGCGAGCAAGCAACTGCTCTTTCCACGATTTTGGGCCAGGGAAATAGGGTGGATACCTAGGCGGGGGCTAAGGTACACTTCTATCGGTTGGTTTGTGTTTGGCGGAGGTTTGGCAGGGTTTCGAGGATTTGAAGGTGATCACTCACTATCTATTTCTCCAGCGTAACTTCAACGCGGAGAAACCTTACGCAAGTTTTCTGTGTCGAAATGAGGAGCCGGCCTCTGCTATTTATAGGAGAGAGCTAGGACATCAGTGGAATTTCTTTTCTTCTCAAACGCATCAAATGGTTGCACCGTCTTGGATCGGTTGTGTTTTGACAAATGAATGGATGAGCAGTTGGTGAAAAGTGGGTTTGGGCGCCACTCCATAGGAATTTGGGCGCCATGCCCAAACTCCATGGGAGCCATGCCCAAATTTCATACTAGGCTCCTTTTTGACACTTTAGTCACAATTTGTCATTTTAGCATCACAGCTTTGTCCTTTGCATTTTGACCTGTAACTTGACATTTGTTAATGTTTTAACAAGTCTTGATATTTTTGTCATGTCACATACCGAGGTGCGAAATTGGGGTGTCTCTGAGCCTCAACGATGGAGTCTACGGGTAACCCGACTTCTTGAGTAGGCGAACGTTGATAAGAATAGAACTCTCCAATTTCGTTTCATTTCAAAGCGAGGGAGAAATATGCAGCAGACAGTTATAATGCAAAGAATTTATCAAACATCCATATC
>JABEVN020003452.1:0-18198 GCA_013146195.2 Codonopsis lanceolata | reverse complement strand
TCCGCTGCCAAGCCACGCTAGTTGCTGCTGTCACGCTGTTGCTGCCACGCCACGCTAAGCTGCCTTTCACGTTACGCTAGTTCAAGTTAAGTTGCTGCTTAAGTTATGCTTTATTAAATTTTTTTCCGATCCGCAATTTTATACAAATAAAAAATAAAAAAATCGTAATGTAACTTTGAAATATTTTTTTCTTTTTTTAATCTAGATCGTAATTAATTTAATCCAAGAGTTGCCTGCGTATGATAAAACTGTCTTTTCGTGATTTTTACAGAGAGTTACAATTAAAATATTTATTTCTTGGTTTTTACTAAATAAACATCAAAGTAAAATGTTTTATTTTGTTACGCCTGGGTTTTCCTTTTTGTCAGTAGTGTACATATATACAACCCCTACAAATTATAAAAAATATTAACTATTTCCACATTATTCACTTTATTTATCGATAATTAACCTGGCCCCATGCCATCTAAGACGTGCAAGAGTACTAGTCTATATTATAAAGGTTGTACGAGTGTGCTGGCTTTAGAGGTTGAAATTAAATTATTCAAAAATTTAACTATTGAGATTCACTCATCACATTCACATGTGAGTAGTTATCCATTTTAACTTCTTTATTTTCTTCTCTATTACAAGCCACCCCTTTCACATAATATTTGAACACCATTTTTCTCCTTATACTTCACATTATTAAAAGCACCATGTCGATTAATCTTCTCCGAAGACCCCTTATAAAACATCAATATCTCAACTATCACTTCAAAGCAATGTATCTCCCTCAACATTTTTAAAAATCGCACCTTCTATTTAGGCACTATCATTTCAATCCAGAAATCGGATATGCTGACACCGCACTCATAGGCACGGTATAGATTCTAATTATTATTATAATAATAGTATTATTGTTATAAAAAAAAATAATAACAACAATAATAATAATAGTAATAATAATAATATCAATAGTAATAATAATAGAAAAATAATATTGTGCAACTATTATCATTATTGTCATAAATGAAAAGAAAAATAAACTTTCGTCCAAATGAAAGTTTTTAACATAATTGTTAGCAAACACATTAAATTTTAGATTTTATGGTATTAAAATTTTTATTTTGAGACTTTTAAAATTATTATTCATTTTCTAATAATGTGAGCTACTTCTTTTCTATTTCTATCATATATATTAACTATTACTAAAACAAGCCGCCATATCATGATTTACTTTCAGAAAAAACTAAAAGTTTAAAAGAGATTATGTGTTGCCATGTGTCACATTCGAAATGGTAAAATATTTTTTCTTTTTCGGAAATCAGTCAGTTTAAGATAAAAATCATAAATCTAATTAGTTTAAGATAAAAATCCTAAATTTAATTAGATAAGACAAAAATCCTAAATCTAATTAGATAAGATAAAAATCCTAAAACTAATTTGATAAGATAAAATAGATTTAGGATATAGTTTTACTAGAAAATTTATGATAGAGATTTAAAGATAAAAATAGTGTCAACTTCTCATTTTTTTTTTCAAATATTGCTTAATTAAACTAGATTTTATCCCATGTAATTTATACAAATTTAATTAGATCGAAACTATTCAATTCTCATTACTTTTTATTTTCATATTGTTTAATTTTTACAAAGTATTCACAAGACAATTTTATGTTGTTTGTTCTTCTACTAATCTATATTTATTAATCTATAACTATTACTAAAACAGAAGCCGCTACTGCTACGTGACAGCTTTTTGTGAAAAACTAAAAGTTTTAAAAGAATTCGGTGATGTCACGACTCACGTGTCATCATTGAAATGGTAAGTTTTTTTTTTCAAAATTGATTAGTTTAAGATAAAAATCCTAAATCTAATTAGATAAGATAAAAATGCTAAAATTAATTTGATAAGATAGATTTAGGATATAGTTTTACAAGTAAATTTATGGTAGAGATTTATGATTTTGTTTTCATTTGTTTCAAATATCACTTAATTAAACTAGATTTTGTCCTATGTAATTTATACAAATTTAATTTGACTGAAACTCTTCAATTTCCATCTCTTTTCATTTTCATAATGTTTAATTTAGACAAATTATCCATGGGATAGTTCTTTGTTATTTGTTCTACTAATCTAAATTTATTAATTATTAATTGCTAATCTATTTATTATCTATATATTAAATATAACTAAAACAAGTCGAGTTATCACGCGTATGCCTCCCTGTAAAATGAGAATTTTTGTTTAAGAATTTCATTTTTCCACGTGTCACCCTCTTATAAAAAGTTTCTGATAAAAGTTTTACAAATAAAAAATTATGGATAAAAATATTGATTAATTTGATTTTTATATGGTTAGCTTAAGATAAATCTTACTGTTAGTTTATGCTTTTTTACGGTTAGATTTTATCACATTTGATTTCAAAGTTTTACGTAATATAACAAGTTATGATAATTTTTTATTCATTTGATTTTATAATGCTAGTTTAGGATAAGATTTTATCTTATTTTGATTTTAAAGTTTTACTGCATAAAAATATTTTTGATTTAATATAAAATATTTTATTATGTAAACATTATCTCAAACTCTAAAGATTCTATAAATCTCCAAATATCATGTTATCTCCTAAATATATATATAGCATATATATATTAGTTATATATATATATATATATATATATATATATATATAAGTTTTACTGATCAAAAAGTTACTAATAAATTTTAAAAACTAATCTTAAAATTACAGATAAATACAACCTGATAGATTTTTAAACCGCTTATAAAATATATTCAATTTCCTACTATTTCAAGTTTTATTTATTTTAAATTTAAGATATAAAGTATTCAGTTGTTAACTATTTTAAATTATTAACTATTATGATAAATTTAAGAAACTATTAATTTCATTATTTTATTTTATTTTGAAGTAAAATTGAGTTGATCCAGTTGTAGATAGTTAATTAAATTTGAAATTCATATTACCCGTCCATCTTTGCTATAATTTAATAAGATAATAGATTCATTTAATTAAACTGTTTATTTTATATTGCATCAATTATTCATATATTAAATTCAATATTTATCCTATTTTAAATTTGTTCAAAAGATTCTAATTTTAACGAGTTTGAGATTTTTTTTTAATTATAAGCAACTTTTGAAAAAAAAATCTTAAAACTGTGCATCGCACGGGTATAACCTAGTTGGTAATAAAAGTTTAAGACTTTTCTTTAAAGACTTTTAAAACAATCATTTCTTTCTAAAAATCGCTAGGTGTCAGACCAGCACTTAACGCTTAAGGGACTAGGCGGGTCCTTTAAATTAAGACATAATTATCGTTGTCCTCGTTTTTTAGTGTAAATTTCGAAAATACATCAAACATCGACTACACATTTGACATTTTGCAAAATTATTATTTTTGACATTTTGTCAAACATATTGACTATGATACGTAAATTTGTAAAATCGATTAGAATTAAAAAATATACAAACCAAAAAACAATAATTGTGAATTTAGAGGTTATTTGAAAGTTTTGGGGGTGCATTGTATCATTCTAATTCTTTCCCACATTCCCCACTTAACTAACTTCGGTCATCCAATAAATACAGGAATAATAGTGTTGGGACCAACAACTAATAAATTAATAGTTAGGAGAAAGGACTTGGGTATTGAAATTTGCAAGTCAAGTAAGAAAGAGACCGCTATTTTAAATAAAATAGTAATGATATAGGTACACCGTACACCTAAAATAAAAGCTTCACCGCGTTCTTCTTTTCTCCCTTCCCCACCCAATTCCTTATTATTAGTTTTTTTTGGTCTCTTTGCCTTTATTAATTTGATTGTGTCGTTGGCGTTGATTTTGTTTGTCGCAGGCATTAGATTCCCTGTCGCAGTGACCAAATTTATTGTAGGAGCTTTTCGCCGATATTATGTTTTTTTTTCTTTTTTTAAAAACTCTTTTAAAATTGAAATTTAACCAATATTAGTTAAACATCGAGTTAGTAATTAAAAAAAAAAATAGGATCCATCAATGTCGTATCATCTTCCACATCATTAGGTGTATTATTTTAGGTACTCATTAGATACCCATATTATCACTCTTTAAAAAAAAGGGCAAGCTAAACAATTGGCCCTATAGTTTCTGATTTTTTTTTGTATTTCGTCCCTAGACTCGCAAATGGTCCCTAAATTGATTTTTTTTTTACACAGTTGGTCCTTCTGTCAACTTTTAGTCGTTAAGTACGCTCACGTGACATGAACGTGCATTTGTGGAAGGGTAAAATAGTCATTAAAAAGTACAGGGACCAATCTTAAAATGTATAAAAACAAAATAATAAAACTATTTCTTCTTCCTCCTTCTCTTTCTCTCTTTTCAATTTGGTTTCCTTTTCTCACCTCCGCTTCCCACTTACCCCACCGGACCCTAGTCAAAGCTCTCGCCTGTCGTTTGGACTTCAACTTCCTCCGCAAGCTACCAAGCTGTCCCTAAAAAACAACAACAATACAAGGTGCCAGTATGTCCGTCAAGGACTCCGATTAGTAGAATCTGACTACCTCCGCTGAACTAACTCGTTCCTCCCGTCTCTCGACTTTGTCGAGTCCTGTTGGGAGTTCTACCGGTCTCTCTCTCTGTTTGATTCGCCCAGTCCTTGATCTTTTTTATGTCATTTTTTTCTTTTGAACTTGGAGGATTCCTAATTGAAGTCTTCAACATTGGTAAAGAAGGAGAACGGAGGTTCTAGTCGGCGGTCACCATTGACGATGGTTTTGCAAGTTTTCAATTTTATGAAGAAGATAGTAGTGCAAGATCTTGCGGCGGCGAAAATTGAGAAAAGTGGTAGGAGAATTGACAGAGGAGGATTGGAATAGAGGTTGTAGTCGACGGTTCCAAAACCTCCTGTATTTTTGGAATTTAACTAAGATTTTTTTATTAATTTGCAAGGTTTCAACTTTTTAAGTTTTCTTCTTTTTCCTATTTTTTTATTGCAACAAGGGTTTTTTTTTGTTCAGTAATAAAATGATATTTTCTTGGTGTTGCTTATGTTGTGTTATGTTTCCATAACTGATATATTTTTTTGAAGTTATATTATAAAGTTGATTGCAATATTTATTTTAATTGAAATATAATTATTTTTTTGAACAATATTAAAATAGAATTGTTAAGTTATAGTAATATAGTTGGTAAATTTAAAATTATCAAGTTATACTATAATAAATAAGGTAATTTTTTTGTAGCATTGTATTAACTACACAAATTAATATTTGTATAATATTTAAATAGTTTAGTATTAAATAATTTCTAATTTGTTAATAACCTTTTAATATTGAACACATATTTTAATAGTTTAATATTATTTAAACAATTCTTACGAAAAATATAATAACAATAATTATTCTTGCCTTAACAGTTGATCTCTGTACTTTAAAAAGGAAAAAATGACTATTTTACCCTACCCAAAATGCACATGAGATGCACGTGTATTGATTTAACGGAAAAAAGTAACGGAATGACTAACTTTGTTGAAATTGGTTGGTACGAGAACCATTGGCAAACAAATTTTTGTATAGGGGTGAAAAGAAAAATAATTAGAAACTATAGGGTCCAATTGTGTAGTTTGCACTTAAAAAAATTAGGTCTCCAGCAGTCGGCGCCCGTTTCCTCTCTTCTCCATTTGCCGGTAAAAAAAAGAGGCAAATGGTGATCGATAAATCATTTTTCTTTCCTTATCTCTCCTTATTTTGTTTTCTTCTTTCTCCTCTCCCCTATTCAAGCTTCCTTCTCTTTTTATTTATTTTTATTTTTTCTAGCAACCTCTGCCTGAATCGTATACCCTTATTTTTCAGTTCGATTTGGTGGTAAAGAAGCCCTAAAACATCATCAGGCTTCAGTTGGGCTAGGTGTGTGCACCGACTTGAGCAACTAGGCAGCGCCTAGGGTGATTTGGCTGCGATTTTTCCCCGACCTATTTTTTTTGGGCGACTTGACGAAAATTGCTGGGGTGTGGAGGCGCCCAGCGCCTAGCCGGCCGCCTAGGCCGATTTTTAGAACACTGGATAATAATAGTATTTTTAAAACTAACACTAATTTATAACAAATGTAGGATACATCCTTCTATAGTAATGATAATAGTCTTTTATATAAAAACGTTTGAAATCAACATTTCTTTCTAAATAATGTGGGGATACAAGGTTATAACATAATAATAATAATAATAATAATAGTCTTTTTATCTAAAGAGTTTTGAAACCAATATTTCTTTCTAAACAATGTGTGATACATCTCTTCTATTGATAATAACATAAAAAATTCTTTTTTAATAACAATTATCTATTTCTAAATAATGTTGGATACATTATCTAAAAACATTTTAAACCAATCACTTTCTTAATCAATGTGAAATACTTTTTTTTATTGGTAATAAGTCTTTAATAAAAATATTTTTAATACATACATCGCTCTCTAATCAATGTGGAATACATCTCATCATTTGGTAATAATAGTAGAATTTTTTTATCTAATAAAATCTAAAGCCAACATTTATTTCCATATAATGAGATATATCTCTTCTCTTCTCTTTTATTGATAGTAAAAAGTATAAGTCTTTTTATCTAAAAACTTTTAAAATCAACATCACTTTTTAACTAATGTATGATTTATCTTTTTTATTGGTAATAGTAGTAATTTAAAACCAACATCAATTTATAACAAATGTGAGATATATCTCTTCTATTGCTAATAATAATTAAAATATTTTATCTTGTGAGAACTCAAGCCCTATTTGTGTAACATGCCTTCTATACTTGTTAAACATGCTTGATATATGTATTTAACATGCTATTATTTTTTAGTATAAATTTCGAAAATACATCAAACATCGACTACAAATTTGACATTTTGCAAAATTCTTATTTTTGACATTTCGTCAAACATATTGACTATGACACGTAAATTTGTAAAATCAACTAAAATTAAAAAATATACAAACCAAAAAACAATAATTGTGAATTTAGAGGTTATTTGAAAGTTTTGGGGGTGCATTGTACCGTTCTAATTCTTTCCCACTTTCCCCACTTAACTAAATCCAATAAATAAAGGAATAATAGTGTTGGGCCCAACAACTAATAAATTAGTAGTTAGGAGAAAGGAATTGGGTATTGACATTTGCAAGTCAAGCAAGAAAGAGACCGATATTTTAAAAAAGAGCAATGATATAGGTACTTGATGAGTATCTAAAATAATACATTTAATAATATAGAAGATGATATGACATTGATGGATCCTATTTTTTTACTTAATTAACTCAATGTTTAATTAATATTGGTTAAATTTTAATTCTAAAAGGTTTTTTTTAAAAGAAAAAAGAATTAAACCAAAATAATTATGAGATCGATAAAAAGCTTCTTCCACTCTCCGGAGCTCCGCTTATCTTACCGCTCTTACATAGGAGATCGATAAAAAGCTTCATCGCGTTGGTCTTTTCTCCCTTCCCTAATTCCTTATCTTTTTTTGGGGTCTCTTTGCTTTGATTAATTTGATTTTACCGTTGGCGTTGATTTTGTTTGTTGCAGGCGTTGGATTCCCCGTCGATGTGGCCCAATTTATTGCAGGAGCTTTTCGCTGATATTACTTTTTTTTTTTTTTTAAAACCTTTTAAAATAGAAATTTAACCAATATTAGTTAAACATTGAGTTAGTAATTAAGTAAAAAATGGGGTCCATCAATGCCACATCATCTTTCACATCATTAGGTGTATTATTTTAGGTACTCATTAGGTACCATTATCATTACTCTTTAAAAAAAGGGGCAAACTAAACAATTGGTCCCTATAGTTTCTGATTTTTGTTGTTTTTCGTCCCTACACCTCGCAAATGGTCCCTAAATTCATTTTTTTTACACAGTTGGTTCTTCTGTCAACTTTTAGCCGTTAAATATGCTCACGTGACATGAACATGCATTTGTGGAAGGGTAAAATAGTCATTAAAAAGTTAAGGGACCAATCTTAAAATATATAAAAACAAAATAATAAAACCATTTCTTCTTCCTCCTTCTCTTTCTCTCTCCTCAATTTGGTTTCCTTTTCTCACCTCCACTTCCCACTTACCCCACTGGACCCTAGTCAAAGCTCCCGCCTGTCGTTTGGACTTCAACTTCCTCCGGAGGCTACCAGGCTGTGCCTCAAAAACAACAACAATACAAGGTGCCAGTATGCTCATCAAGGACTCCAATTAGTAGAATCTGACTACCTCCGCCGAACTAACTCGTTCCTCCCATCTCTCGACTCTGTCGAGTCCTGTTGGGAGTCCTACCGGTCTCTCTCTCTCTGTTTGATTCGCCCAATCCTTGATCTTTTTTATGTCAATTTTTCTTTTGAACTTGGAGGATTCGTAATTGAAGTCTTCAACATTGGTGAAGAAGGAGAGCGGAGGTTCTAGTCGGCGGTCACCATTGACGATAGTTTTGCTAGTTTTCAATTTTATGAAGAAGATAGTAGTGCAAGATTTTGCGGCGGTGAAAATTGAGAAAAATGGTAGGAGAATTGACAGGAGGAGGATTGGAATGGAGGTTGTAGTCGACGGTTCCGAAACCTCTTGTATTTTTGGAATTTAACTAAGATTTTTGTATTAATTTGCAAGGTTTCAATTTTTTAAGTTTTCTTCTTTTTCCTATTTCTTTATTGCAACAAGGTTTTTTTTTGTTTTGTTGAGTAATAAAATGATATTTTCTTGGTGCTGCTTATGCTGTGTTGTGTTTCCATAACTGATATATTTTTTGAAGTTATATTATAAAGTTGATTGCAATATTTATTTTAATTGAAATATAATTATTTGTTTGAAAAATATTAAAATAGAATTGTTTAGTTATAGTAATATAACTGGTAAATTTAAAATTATCAAGTTATACTATAATAAATAAGGTAATTTTTTTGTAGCATTGTTTTAACTACACAAATTAATATTTGTATAATATTTAAATAGTTTAGTATTAAATAATTTTTAATTTTTAATAACCTTTTAATATTGAACACATATTTTAATAGTTTAATATTATTTAAACAATTCTTACAAAAAATATAACAACAATAATTATTTTTGCCTTCACAGTTGATCCCTATACTTTAAAAAGGAAAAATGACTATTTTACCCTACCCAAAATGCACATGAGATGCATGTGTATTGATTTAACGGAAAAACTAACGGAACTAAACGGAATGATTAACTTTGTTGAAATTGGTTGGTACGGACCACTGGCAAACGAATTTTTGTATAGGGACGAAAAGAAAAATAATTAGAAACTACATGGTCCAATTGTGTAGTTTGCCCTTAAAAAAATTAGGACTCCAGCAGTCGGCGCTCGTTTCCTCTCTTCTCCATTTGCCGGAAAAAAAGAGAGGTAAATGGTAAGGATAAGTTGTTTTTCTTTCCTTCTCTCTCCTTCTTTTGTTTTCTTCTTTCTCCACTCCCCTATTCAAGCTTCCTTCCCTCTTTTTTTTTTAAAATTTTTCCTAGCAACCTCTGCCTGAATCGTATACCCTTATTTTTCAGTTCGATTTGGTGGTAAAGAATTCAGTTGGGCTAGGTGTGTGCACCGACTTGAGCGACTAGGCAGCGCCTAGGGTGATTTGGCGGCGATTTTTCCCCGACCGATTTTTTTGGGCGACTTGACGAAAATTGCGGCGGTGTGGAGGCGCCTAGCGTCTAGCTGACTGCCTAGGCCGATTTTTAGAACACTGGGTAATAATAGTATTTTTAAAACTAACACTAATTTATAACAAATGTGGGATACATCCTTCTATAGTAATAATAATAGTCTTTTATATAAAAGCGTTTGAAATCAATATTTCTTTCTAAACAATGTGGGGTACAAGGTTATAACATAAAAATAATAATAATACTCCCTTCGTCCCTAAATTATCGTCCTCCTTTTCTTTTTCGTCCGTCCCAAAATAATTGTCCAGTTTGAAACTTACCTTTTTAGAACATCACTTTTACCACTTTACCCTTACTTTTTCACCCTACATTAATTATGACCCACATACACATGTGCTTTAAAGGAAACTACACATTAAACCAATATAAATAATCAAGTCAATTGTTTTTTTTTTAACTGTGAGTCGGGTCAACTAGGACGATTATTTAGGGACGGAGGGAGTAGTAGTTTTTTATCTAAAGAGTTTTGAAACCAATATCTCTTTCTAAACAATGTGTAAGTTCAGTTGGCAACAAACAAGGCTAGAGGGGGGGGGGGGTGAATAGCCTTTTTAAAACTTGAGGGTTGACTTGTAAAAATTTTAAGATGGCAGCGGAAAATTGGTTTATGTCAGTCAGCTGATATTGGTCAGCTGGCTGAAACTTTTAAAATAACCCAGACTGATGAAAGTTGGTCAGCTGGCTGCCACAACGGTTTTCAAAGAGGTTAGTTTTTAAGGTAGATCACTGAATACACAGTAGGAACTGAAAAACAATTTATCAGAACAACTAAGCAAACAATTATGTTAGAACTGGCTGACACTCAATCAATTGAAAAACTTTTTAAGTGTTAGGTCAGTTTGTAAGAGTAGAGATAATAACTGACATATCAATTGAAGTGGTTCACAGTAAAACTGCTACGTCCACTACCAAGTTGGTCAGACTTGGATTTTTGAAGTGCACTAATTTTATTAAATATCTAGTTGATCTCTAATGGATCAGTGTACAACAAAAGACCAGTGTTTATGGAGAATGATTGAGTAACAATCAAACTCGTGAGACAAACTGACTGATTTCAAAGTTATATGAAATGGATCACTCAATGTTTGCCTAAACAATAACTAGAAAGAAAGTATTCAAGGGAGATTATCTAGCTAAAGTTTTAAGAAGACTAAGGCACAGAGAGAATTTCTTTTTAGGTTAGAATGCTTCAGACTTCTATGTATATACTTCAAAAAAAAAATGCTTTCAGTGGGTATTTATAGATGAACTTGAAGAGTAACACGTTAGGAACACATTTGAATTTGAAAATGTGTTTGGCAGAGCATACGTATCTTCACAAGATCATAGAGATCCTGTTGGAAAGATTATCTAACAGAATATCTACCAAAAGTACAAAATGAGAAAGTGTCAGTACCAGTAGATGTTCAAGCAAATGAGGAAAACTAGCTGACACTTAAAAACGCCATGGTCAGTTGAACAGGTAACTGACAAAGAAGTTTAAGCTGCCCAAAATAACTTAAAGCTTTTTGGCTGACAACAAGTGGAATGATTTTAAGCAAATTTTAATTCAATGCAAGATTCAACAATCTCCTCCTATTTTCTTAAAACCATTCACTTGAAAGCAGAAAGCCAAAAATGTTTAAGTTCCTACAAGAAAGATGTTAGTAAAACAAGTAGATAACATATGAAGGAATGTAGCTGGAAATTAAAAGTAGATAATTGTATGCTACAAGTAAAACAAATGTTCTAGAAGTTTAAAGTTTTGAGAGAAGAGATAGTGGTTCAGTTTGCTGATGTGGATCCTTCAGTTGTCTTTTCAACTTGAGCTGCAACTGATGGACCAACTTCAGCTTCATTTCCTTCATTTCCAACATCCTGTTCAGCTTCCTTGTCAATGTCCTGTTCAGCTTCCTTGTCAATGTTCTGTTCAGCTTCATCATTCTGTTTTGCATGTTGTCCAGCTTCTGTTTCTGTCTCTTTTTCAGCTTCAGTTTCATTCTTCTTTTCTGCTTCAGTCACTGGCTGATCAGGCATAAGTTTCAATCGTTGCCTAAGGATTCTGTTCTCAGCCAGATAAGTATCAGCCCTTGCTTTCTGCTTCCTCTCCTCCTGAATGGTTTGAAGCAAGGTTGCTTCAGCATTGAAAGCCATGTTGGCCCACTCTTGCTGGTAAAGCAGTATAGTCCTCCAATCATCCATGTGGGCCTCTCTAGGAGTACCAACAGAAATGGCAGCCTGTACCTCTGTGGTGATGATCTGGGTAAGGTTGGGAAGTAGAGATGCAACTTGCTGTTGAAGGGTGGCAAGCTGATTGGTGTGATGGGTGAAGGCAGATTTCATCTGGAGATGATGAACATAGAGGAGGTCTAGCTTGGCTGAAAGAGAGAGAGAGAGAGAGATTCTGGTGGAGTAGGTTCTGGAGCAGGGGGCTGAGAGGTTCCAGGATCACTGGAGAACAGCTGAAAAGTGTGAATGTCAGCATCCTCAGGGTCAGGAGGGAAGAAGGCATCCATAGGGTAGGCTGGAACTTGGGCTTTAGGTTCAGGTTCAAGAATAGGCATGTCTTCAGGAAAAATAATTTTGGTGCCTGTGGGGTGAAGCAGAGCCTTTGAGATGATCTCTCTTTGTTTCCTAGCCTTTCTGGAGGCCAATTGGGAAGGACTGAGAAGAGATTCATCCTCAGAAGTAGATTTAGAAGAGTCAGAAGAGGAGTCAACAGAGGATTGTTCTACTGATTCCTCAGAAGAGTGATGATCAGATTCATCAGCTGAAGAAGTATTAGGTGAGGCAGGTTTGTGGGCATTGAGAGGACTAAATGATAAAGGGAGAGAGGAGTGAAGAGAAGGTCAGGCATAATAATGAGAGGAGAAGCCTGGTTTGGGTGAGATGGTAAGTCGGTATCAAGAAGAGTAGAAGAAGCAGCCACAGTGTCAGCTGAAGAAAGAACAATGGCAGCTGTAGGATCAGCTGGAGGGATAGGATCAGCTGACACAGCTGGAATGAGAGGAGGAACAGTATCAGTCAAAGGGGGAATTGGGATGAGAGGAGTGACTGACACATCCGTGGCTGAAATGGGTGTGGCTAACACTACTGGAGCTGATACTGGAGTAACTAACACAGGAGTGGCTGACACTGGGATGGATAATGGTGTGACAGACACTGGAATGGCTGACACAGGGATTGATGCAGAAAGAGGAACAGTGACTGGTAGGATTGATGGGGATGCTGCAATAGTAGGAGTAAATGATGGTAGGGAGATGGGTTGGAGAGTGCATGCAAATTTGGGTGAAGGTTTAGCTAAGGTAGAGCATGGTAAAACTGTGGATGAGACAACAAATGGGACTGAAGATGGGATTACATGAGGAATAGTGGGAATGGATTCTGAGATTAAAGGGGCAGGGTTACTATTGAAGGCATCTGGAAAAGTAGTACTCATAAGAAGCTCCTCCTAGCATGGAGGCCATCTGTCTGTGTAATTCTATGTAGGCTTGGTTTGCAGCATTGACTACATTTTGTACATTATTGTTAGTTGCCCTTTGGATTCTAGCTAGTTTGGCTGGCTCTACAGAGGGTTGTTCCCAATCTTGGTTAATTTCCTCATCTTCAGGTAAGACAAGTCTGCCTACAAGGAATGGGTCATTATGGGGAAGGGCTGGCAGGTCATGCACTTTGTTGTATATTGTCTAGGCTAAGAAAATGAGCTCATCTTAAACAAATCTATCATTAGAGAGATAGAATCTATTCCAGAGCAAAGGTAGAGGATCAAAATATTTGCCATAATTGGCCACAAGGTCTTCTTGACTCAGGTTTGGGGTGGCATGATACATTACATAAGGTCTTTTTTTGAGATTATGGTCAATGTACTTTATAGGGTTAACAGGTGGCTTTTCAGTTTTCTTGTCCTCATGAAAAGAGAGGAGAAACTGAACAAAATATGGAAGATGGTCAATTGGGAATACCCAATTAGGTGGGATAGGTACATGATTTGCCTGATAGTATGAGTGTCTATGTGGCGACCCCGACCCCGGACCCGAGATGGGACCGCGGACCGGAGCGCCAAACAATACAATACAAGAAAGGAAGAACATGCAAGGACTCAAAATATTTTTAAAACTGACGTGACGCAACATTTCAGTCGCAAGGGAACTCGACACAAAAGGTCGGTATTTCCAAAATCATTTCACCTGATAAACCATTTAAGCAATAAATCCAAGTCTTCGGCGACACTACAGCCGGAACCCAAGCTAAGCAATTAATACGACAAGGAAATAAATAAGAGCTAATAGGATGCTCAGCGGAAGACTATACGTAGTGAACAACAATACGATATACAAGGCACGGCGAATACAATTGCCGGCATCAAGAGAAGTAAGTACTACAAGAGTTAATACTACAAGTAGCTAACATGAATACTCGAGTACAAGTTTATACAATCCCAAGCATAGTCTAGATGACTAGCTTATATCCATCGTCCTTGCAAAATACAAAAGAAGAGAAGAGGACTTCTAAAACCACCTCTTCAACCGCAAAAGTCGGATCAAAAGAGAACTAAGGCGAACGAGCACTGCGAGCCTCAACAAGAAGGTCCTGTCCTGCTAGGATCTAAAAAAAAAGTACAGGGGAACGGGTAAGTCATAATGACTCGTAAGCTATCAATCATGCATGACATGGGATTATGCAACACGTTAGGCAAGACAATATTTCAATCATGTATATCAATTATTTAAGATGCACATTATTGCACATAGTTCACATAATATGAGGATATAAAACTGGGCCGCTACGTAGACCTGCAAAACAGACACTTTCGATAGCGTGCGATAATCGATGGTTGTGATAATACATCGATCTCCGAGAGATGCTCGGGAAAACAATAGTCATTCTCAATGGTCGCGTATTGGTTGGCCAAGGAGAGCTCTTCCCCCGGTGGGCCGTGGAGGTGTGTGCGATAACAAGTATGCCGGTGGACTTATGCAATGCCAAGTAGTATTTACTTAACAATCAATCAATATGGAACGAGTCCGACAAGAGCGTCCTCGTTCAAGATTAGTATATAATCTCATCAATAAACAATCAAGATTGAGCTCGACAAGAGCGAACCCAATATATCAATTATCAAGTATGCATTTATTATGTCATAAAGATACAAGCATGACATTCAATCCATTTCAATAGTCTAGAATTAGTTTTCTAGTTGAACGCATGTAATAACGTCTTAGGGATCGATCATTAAGCCGGTATTGTTCAATAACTCACTAATGTCGACTCCGTTGAGTCATTTCTATAATTCAAACCAAATAGAGTTAAACACTATTTGCATTTCCAACTCTTTTCTAAGTTAACGCACCGATTAACCTAGGTCATTAATCCGATTAATAATCATAGCCAAGAATAATCTCAAGTTCCTAAATCATGGAACCCTAGAATCACATTTTCCCCAAATAATGGTCGAAAGTCTATGACCCAAGAATAATAATTATTCCTAATATAGAGTAGAACACTTTTACTTCTAGGCTTAGTGTCCAAATCACGACATTTACATTCATGGTCTATAATTCCCAGAAATTCATACTCTCTAAAATGTATCAATATCATGGTAGAACACAAGGAGAGCAACGATTTAGACATGAGAGAAGGGAAGCAAGAGAGGGTAGCATGTTATCTCTAACATGGACCTAAGGGAAATTGATAGCTTACCTCAAGCCAAACAAAAGACGAAGCACGAAAAACCGATCGGTGTAATCGCTCGTATCGACGGCGGCGACGCAGCGCAGTCTCGGAATCGCAAGCGGGTCTTGAATCTCTTGGAAGCCAACCCCTCACGCACTAATCTCACCAAGACTCTCACGCAAGCTCGCCTAGGCCGGAGAAGGCGAAGGAAGAAATGATCGTAATGTGAAGTCTCCACTGATGTAATAGAGATCAGCTCACTTAAGGTGTTAATGGAATACACATGTCATAAGATGATTGGTAGAAATAGGTTTAGTAATCTTAATTAGGCTTAGATTAGGCTAATTAGACTTTAATACAAGTGGTTTAAGTCACTAATGGTAGAGGTTTAGTAAGGGTAAGTTCGTAATCAGCCAAAGTTGCAGAAAAATCACGTTTTGCTGGAATTCTGCTCTGTTCGGTTGTGGTGGCCGAACTTCCTTCATAATGTTTGGTTATCATGGCCGAACAAAGCCCAAAATGTTCGGTTGGCATGGTAGAACGATTCCTCAGGCCATACGTTAGGTCAAACAGTCCGATTTGCACGTATTAACGCGTATAAGGCATGTACAACTCCAAGAAGCATTAGAATGAGTATCAAGGGTCCTAAAAACAATTATAAATGTCTCTCAAGGTCTTGGCTAAGTCCACATATCAAAGCCCGAGCAAGAACAAGTCAATCTAGAGCATGCAAGGCAATAGACGTTCGATACAACAATTACGGTTCGATCAAGGAATGCAATCGAGTCAATCATGTTAGGGATACTACTAGCACGTTAAAAACATATTCTAATCATGTTAAACATGTATGGAAGACAAGTAATACAAGTAGGTTTCGGGTTCTCACATCCTCCCCCACTTAAAGGAATTTAGTCCCTAAATTCATACCAGAATCATCAAATAGGAAAGGATATCTTTCTCTCATATCGAGCTCGGTTTCCCAAGTAGCTTCCTCAATGTTATGGTTCCTCCATAAGACTTTCACTAACGGAATCCGCTTCGTTCTCAAGATTTGCTCCTTAGTATCAAGAATCCTCACTGGTCTTTCAGCATAAGAAAGATCGGGTTCGAATGAAATCTCATCATAAACAAGGACATGCGATTCATCTTTCAAGTACTTGCGTAGCATCGAGACATGGAATACATCGTGAACATCCGATAACGAAGGTGGCAATGCTAACCGATATGCCAAGGATCCAATCCTTTCTAAGATCTCAAATGGCCCAATAAATCTAGGTGAAAGTTTGCCCTTCTTCCCAAATCGCTTAGTACCGCGCCGAGGCGATACTTTCAAGAATACATGATCACCAACCTGGAACTCTAAGTCATGTCTCCGGTTGTCTGCGTAGCTTTTCTGTCTACTATGAGCTGTAAGCAACTGCTTCGACTTTAATGAGCTTGTTGCACCATCTCTGAACCCCATAGCTTAGCTTCACCAACTTCATCCCAGCAAATCGGTGAACGACACTTACGCCCATACAAAGCTTCATACGGCGCCATTTCAATAAAGTGTTATTATAAGCAAATTCGGCTAATGGCAAATGAGAATCCCAACTACCTTTGAAATCCATGACACAAGCACGTAGCAAATCCTCTAGTACTTGGATCAATCTCGGACCGACCATCATTGCTGGGTGAAAAGTCAGATTCTTGAAATTCAACTTCGTCCCCAAAGCCTCTTGTAAAGCACGCCAAAATCTAGAAGTAAACCTGGGATCTCTATCCGATACAATGCTCACTGGAACACCATGTAGTCTCACGATATCCTGAACATACAATGCTGCCAACTGACTCAAACTATAAGTCATCGCAATAGGAATAAAGTGTGATGATTTAGTCAATCTATCCACAACAACCCATACTGCATCAAAACCTCGACGAGTACGTGGCAATCCCGTCACGAAATCCATGGTGATATGCTCCCATTTCCACTCCGGTATCTCAAGTGGCTGTAATAAACCGGCAGGTCTCTGGTGTTCAGCTTTCACTGTTGACATGTCAAGCATCTAGATACATACTCTGCATCTCTCTCTTCATTCCATTCCACCAAAACTGTCTCTTCAAGTCCCTATACATTTTAGTACTCCCTGGATGTATAGTGTACTTGGCCTTGTGAGCCTCGTCAAGAACCATACGCTTAACCCCATCGGTGGCAGGAACACAAACTCTACCTCGAAAAGTCAAAATCCCATCGGTGTTCATAGCAAACTCCGGTGTCTTACCATCACCCAAACCATCAATAATTTTCCTCAACTCCGGATCAGTAGCCTGAGCTTCCTTAATCAACCCAAACAAAGCAGGCGTAGCACGCACACTAGCAAAGACAACACTATGCTCTCTCACAACTGGACTCCATTCGCGGACATCCTCGAGCATCTTCCATTCTCTCATCATCAAGCAAGACATGTACACTTTCCTACTCAAGGCATCGGCAACAACATTAGCCTTCCCTGGATGATACAAGATAGTACAGTCGTGATCCTTAAGCTTCTCCATCCATCGTCTCTGTCGCATGTTCAACTCCTTCTGCGAAAAGAGATACTTTAAACTCTTGTGATCAGTATATATCTCAAACTTAGCTCCATAAAGATAATGCTTCCACTTATGAAGTGCAAATATGATGGCGGCTAATTCGAGATCATGTGTCGGATAATTCTGCTCATGAGGTGATAACTTCCTCGAAGCATAGGCAATGACTCTCCCATTCTGCATAAGCACGCAACCCAAACCTTCTAGTGAAGCGTCGCTATAAATAACAAAGTTCTCCCGAATGACAGGCAATGCTAAGATAGGAGCTGTAGTCAACCTTCTCT
>JABEVN020003451.1:0-18165 GCA_013146195.2 Codonopsis lanceolata | reverse complement strand
AGACCCAACCAACTTACCATGAGATCAACCTCAATCCATGATTCGGCTCACCCTTAATCAATAATATCCCGGGGTTTCTCCCCAAGTAATCTCAACTCATCGGCTTCCTTAATGAGTACTGCTAGCATTCATCCAACCTAGATGAGAAATGAGAGCTCGATGTTCAGCTAGATGGCATAACTCGAGATCACATCCCACTACCGCCAAATAGTGAGGAGAAAGGATTCCCAATGCAACGATTCATAGCGATTGTTCCCAAAGACTATGAATCGTCCCATCACGACATAACAACCAAGACTCGCCGGTACGGACTTTAACCAAACATTCAAGTAGATATTTACTTTGTCTAAACTAATGAGACCAAATTCATTATTATCTGGTTTCATTAAATCATGTAGACATAATGCTCTCAACAACTCATAACCGTACATAATTGCATAAAATCAAGTAGGACATAATGCTATGAAACATCATGAACAATGCGCATTAATGTTTGAACTAACTTACAAGTTTAGTTTAAAAACAACATATTGAGGTATTCATTATTCCTCAAGTCATCAACCTACCAAGTATAGCTTACAAGCTTAATAAAATATAATGTGAAGTCTTCCATAATTCTCAACTCAAACCAAACCAAGACTACTACGCTAGTCTCAAAATATCCACAATTCAAGACTTATTATTTAGTCTTTATTTTAAGTACACCAGGACTCGATCATAGTCCTAATCGTCATACGTGAGCGATAACACCAACACCATACCTAAAACATCACGACTACTCCGTAGTCACTTCAGCATGAAATGTTTCAATATATGTACGTAACAAAAATCCTTTAGAAGAGGATTCTCTTAATCTTCTCTTAACTAATCTCGTGACCTTATGCGGGTCTCAATTATCCCATGCCTCTAACAAGCATGTTTAAAACATATTTCTAATAAATCTTCATACCATGAATGTCTCCATTGGACACAAACCAAAGGCCCGGTGTGCCTGAAACACAACCCAAGCAACCCAAACATTGTAGGGTTTCAACTCCGAGGCTCTTTATCATTTTATTGGCCTTATTACGACTCAGTTGAGTCTTACTAACACATTTCATTCTTTATGTGTTTTATAAATTCATACCGTAATAATTTCTTAAGGTTTACAACCCAATCTCAATAGTCATTCGGGCTTAATTCCCAAGACTAAAAATCCACAAAACACATCTCCATCACCAACCATTTAAAGTTCGGAAGTTATGTTCTTCCCTCCATTAACCAAGCGAAATCCAATCATCGTAGGATTTCAACCCAAGTTACTTAACATATTAACAAGCCTATAATGACTCGGTTGAGTCTAATCTACCCTTTCTAAAATTTTAGGGCAAAAGAAGCTATGGTTCTCAATTCTCCCTATATTCGTAACTATCCACATGATAACCATCATCCCGGGTTCGTTTAACTTTCATAAACCCGACAAAACCTTCACTAATATAACATAGAATAAATTCATCATTTTGAGCACAATTTCATTTAGCTCATCTTACCAATCATAACTCCCAATTCATGATTAAATCATACAATCCGGTTTAATATACTCAATTAAGCATATAAAACATAGTAATCAAGCTCACATTAATTATTTTGCAAGCTAAACCAAATTTGGGCAAAACACCCTCCAAGTATCTCAACCAAACCAACATCAAAACTCATGGATAATCGACATAATCAAGTTCAATAGCCTAGTTAGAACATGAATTTCACATATATCATGGTCTCATATAGGTCAATCCAATTCTATCATCAATTTGAAAACCTAGGGTTTATGCTTCTCTACAAACCCTAACAATGGCTTCCATTGACCTCACATAGCACAAATGATTGTTTCCCAGAAGTCGATGGAGCCCAAAAGCAAGAGAATTAAGGTAGAAACTTACCAAAACGCAGCTCCTACAAACTGCCATACCCGAATCAAAGAGATGAAGTCGTTCTCCTCACTTCTCTCTCTTCAAACTTGCGGCTGAATGGGGAAGAAGACTCCTAGTAATGGTCTCCAAGATCAGCCCTTCAAGCCCTAGAAAATCGCCCCTTTCTCAGCTCTCTCTCGCGCCCTTGGTCTGCTCGCAGAAGACGCAGCTGAAGGAGAAGTCGCTCTCTGCCCGAACAAATGAAAGAAGAGAGCGGCTGATTTCTTTTTATATGGGGGATTAGTTCCTCTTAATCACCCACTAATCAACCCCTAATCTCACTAATAATGATTAGGACTAGTTTTAAGTTAATAAGGTAGGTTTAGGCTTAATTTAAATTGGGTTTAATTGGCTGAATTTCGGACAGCGCACAAAACAGAACAAAATCCCGTAATGCTGGAATTTAGACCCTTGCGGTCGCATCATATAGGAGTGATGCGAGCGCATCCTCCTGTTACACTCCTTCCGGCTTTTTCTTGCTTCCTTGCTCGATTTCGGTCGTTCCCGCATGCATCCTCGAGCCTTAAGGCTTCGAAATGGCTCACAATTGAACCCTTAAAGTCCTCAAACATTAAACTAATCAATCCAAGTCTCAAACCAATTTTAAATTAGGTCTAGACTCCCATAAACAACACCCGAAACAACCCGGGGCAAAACCGACGCAAGACGTAACAACTTGCTATCTAAACGTCGAATGAAACCGAAAACCGACGGGTAATGACCCATGATTGTAAACACCTGTTAGGGATACAAAATAGGCCTGAATGCCTCTCAAA
This sequence comes from Codonopsis lanceolata, assembly GCA_013146195.2. Taxonomy (NCBI): domain Eukaryota; kingdom Viridiplantae; phylum Streptophyta; class Magnoliopsida; order Asterales; family Campanulaceae; genus Codonopsis; species Codonopsis lanceolata. Next base: position 15,440 of record JABEVN020003451.1, on the reverse strand, counting down.
TGATAAACAATAGATAGGAGAAATAGGCTCCCGAAAGACGAGACGATCACCCGGCTCAATCTCAAACTACGCGATAAGGAGAATTGTTATTCTCGAGGCGTCAAAACTTCACGAGACTTATGGAATACATCCAATTAGAAGTCTAATACATCTAAACATGTTATTTAATCATCATGTAAAGATCTGGGACCAAATTGAGGTCCTGAACACAAAACCCGAATAAACTCTCAATCGCGTCGCATTTCGACTATCGTCGGGTTACGACTTTTGACTTTAACAAGTCAACCACTATATGACATTTCTTAGGAGTGTTTTAGTCTTATTGTGATCTCTCATACACATTTAGACTCTCTCACAAACCAAACGAGCAATCAACGAAAGAGGAAATGCGAGCTTTGCACGCAATTCAAGCTAACCGGGAATCGGGATCTTACAAGAGGCAACCCTAGGATCCTGACCCAATCCGAATTATCACGGTGGCAGCCAACTACCGGATTCCAGCCATCCAACAACAAATCCATCTGATTGAACTTCCAAATCTTCTCACAGCGAATCCGGTTTGCTTCCTTCTTCGAGGGAAACACAAAGAGAAAGAATATGCCACTTTACCCTTACTTTTTCTACCTACTTTAATTATGATCACATACGTAAGGGCATCAAAGGAAATCACAGATTACCCCAATATTTATATATAGTCGATTACTTTTTCTTAAACGGTGTGTCGACAATAATTTAGAAACAGAGGGAGTATATAGAGCGCCTACACATGTTTAGTATTATTTAGAGATTAAGTCATTGAATTCTTCCCCCTTCTTTCTCTCTCCCCTGCTGCTGGTAGTCTTCTTCCCCTCTCTTTTTCTCTCCCCTACTGCCTCCCTCCCTACTATTTACTCCAGATATAGGTGTTTCCCCAATTGAAATCCTCTTTCACGTCCCATCTTCAAGATCCCCTTCTTCTTCTTCTTCTTCAAGATCCCCTTCCTAGTAAGTCTCTCTTTCGCTTTCTCCGTCATGCCCTAAACCCTTGGTTGCACAATAGATTGAAGAGAATTACATGTTAATAATATATTGCAGATTATAGGAATTGAGATTATCGTCTCTTTTATGGCTCGCTCATCCAGGTAGATTCACTCTTACACACTGAACCTTAAATTATTCTTTAAGATAAATTTGAATGTATGCAGTTGATATTGTTCTAGTAATGTTTGTCATTGGTGCCTTTTTTTCTTTTCTTTTCAATTTAGTCTCTTTAGTAATGTTTTTAACTGTGGTGATATATCCCAGTTCTATAGATCTTTAATCATATTTAAGTTATTGATTTTCTCTTGAATCATGAGCTGAATATAGTATTTTGGTTTATAGTTACTATTTAGGTTATAGTTTGGAACTTGCGCTGCCTAAAGTCCTTACAAACGCGTAGTTTTGGTTCAGTCAGATTACTTGAAAAAGAAAGATTCTTTGCAATTGTCTATCGTCTATGATCATTCAAACTAGTGTAGCACCATCAAAACGAAAACTCAAAGCTCAAACTTGAAATTGATTTTGAGACGAACTTAGCAATATTTTTTACTCAAATTTAGCTCATATTTCCTTGTAATAGTATTCAGCTTCTGCTCCAGTTCTGGAGTGGGAATAACAGCTCTGTATTTGTCCTAAATTAAACATAGTTTACAATGTGCCTCCTTAATTAGTGAACATTGTTGAACTAGTTCTTGATGCCTCCTTGATTAGTGAAAATTTTGAACTAGCTCTTGACGCTAGATTGTAGATTAGTAAAAGTTCCAGTGCATGTTTGAAGGTTCTATAACAGGAATGCTCATTTGAAATATATAGGAAGATTATATACCCCCTCTTATTTTATTTCTCTCGTTCTCTATTTATGCAAACACTATGTAACCTCATTTCATTTTTTGGTTTGTTTTGAAGAGAAATATTGTCAATTATTGTGGCTACTTGTCGAATACAATGTTATTGCGCAATTAGGTGCTGTTTTCTTTTTGGTTTGGGGATGTGACGGATATGCCCATTCCGAGTGGTACAGCCTCTAAGGCATGAATGTATTTGTGATGGGGTATTTTCCATCTATAATATTTTCAATCAATTTGCCATTGATATTTCATACTTATAAGCATACCCATATCTTAAAGCATTTAGCCTCACCAACTAGTCAACTGCCATGTTGAAACATTTATTCTCTGGATTAGTGAGGAATTGTCATGACATGGTTAGGCTCGTTAACCCTGTAGCAAGTTTGAAATACGTAAACTAACAAAGGGGAGACTGTTATAATGCCTTTCTTATTTGCTTAATAGCCTAATGCTTTAGTTGATCTCACCTGTAATCGGTTTATTTAACACTATATTTGAACAAAATTGAATGACATCTTATTATTATTCCTTGTGAAGGAACATGCATATGTGGCTTTTTCTGATGATGCACATCTTGAGGAAGCTGTGGCAAAGAATAAGCATGAGCTGCTTGGTGAGTAATTAAGCATTGCAAGATCTGATCCAACAGGCAGATAGAGGACAACAGATTAACAACTTGGAACATGGTATGCGTGTGGCTACACTCAATGTAGACTTGCACACGAGGCTTGTCAGGATCAGTAGCAAATCGAGAGAAATCCGTGCTCTTATTTGTGGGTACACATTGAAATGACATAGTCAAAGTAAGAAATCTGTGCTCTTCCTGAATGTGTGATTCTAGATTGTCAAGCTTGAGGTTGATAAAAACAACTAGGCAGTTGAATTGCTTTATTAAGAAGATGTTACCATTATTTATTTCTTTATTATCAAGTTTCAAGGATTGTAATTTTTAAATTGGTTCAACAATCTTAAATGCTTAATAATTTGACAGGAACTTCTTGGCTGAATTTTGTAGGAGATTTGATGAATGTTTTGATCCCCCGGTCAAGTCCAAATGGAGAGCCAATATAGAGATTTATGTTTGGTAGAAGTTGGAAAATTTCCTTTGACAATCAAACTTGCATGATCAATTTGAACTGAAGTGACATTTCATGAAAACAAAATAGAGAGATAGAAAGTGACATTGACAGACTAGAGGTAGCACCGAATGTAGAATTTCTGCATACATAGCTCGCACATAGAATCAATACACTGAATCCTCTTATGCAAATTAACTGTAGTTGGAAGTCAATCAAGTAAAGTGTGTCATAAGAAGCATTGAATCTTATAAGGAGCATGAAGCTTCCATAATCGGACCCAATCTTATCAGGAACAAGATAGGAAGAGCTTCCTTTATTATTTGTGTTGTATGAGTGAGGACTATTGTTGTGTATGTCGTAGGGTATAAAATCGAAAAAAGAGTGATTGAAAGAGATGGAGAGAGACTATTAGTAGAGCCGACAAAAAAAGCCCAATCCAACTAATATTTTTACGGGTTAGGCTTCAGATATTGACAATCCAAAAAATGTCGGGTCTTTTTGGCCCGAGCCAACAGTCCCATAGAGCATCTGGGCTCGGATAAAAAAGCCCAGGATTTTTCAGGCCGGCCCAGCCCATTCATTTTTTTTTTAATTTCTAGTATATTGTAGACAATATAAACTTACAAATACAATATGAAAAAAATGGAAGATTTAAAAAAGTTTTTTTAACTATCATGAATCCGAATTTGATGGATTAGAAAATACCTAGAAATCCAAAAACCGCATATAGATTCTGATATCTTCGTGTTTGGAGCAAAAACCATATACAGAGATATGTGTTTAGCAACCTAGGTGGGTGGAAGGGATCTTTTTGTTTCTTTTGTTGTTTTTTTCTCATGTATTATCATATTGTTATTGTCCTCTGGTGATCTAGGAGAAGGGAGCTATGTTGTCTGCTATGAAATGGTTGACATAGAGAGAAAACTTGAGTAATTTGTAAATTTTATTATTATATGTTTATTGTTGATTTTATTTCGGGTCGGGTGGGGTTGGGGAAGTGCTCGTTCCAAATGGGAAGTAAGTCAAAGGGAGACAATTGAGTTGAGGACTTATGGCCCAAAAGGGGTTGTTTCGTGGATTGTTAAGGGCAGCATGAGTTTAAGGGTTTAAGGTGAGTGTAGCCAAGAGGGAATCGATCGTCGAGATTCTTTACGTTAGGTGAGTGAAGCCTAGCTGGTAAACCTACATTTTATCTTTTATTTTTATGTGATTTTTGTTTTTATCTTTATACGAGAAGAGTTTGGACTGTTTTGATTACTCGGGATTTTCGGCCAAGGTTAGTTGGGGTAGCTTGTTGGCTCTTATTGCTCGCATAGAATGGGGGGTTTGGGCAGTTCTTATACTCTTCACCTAAGCAAGAAAAGAGGGCTTTTAAGGGAATTTTAGGGATGTTTTGAAGAGGGTTTGGAGCGGCTTTGTGACTGTTTAAATTGCGTGGGCAAATTGAAGGTTCAAGGATCTCCATTCACATCAAGTGATGTTTTGAAGAGGGTTTGAAGCGGTTTTGTGGTTGTTTAAATTGCGTGGACATATTGAAGGTTTAAGGATCTCCAGCCCAACCAAAAAAAAAAAAAACGTTGCCCCAATGGATCGGTCCGGACCGACCCATTGCCAGCTATAAATATTAGTGGGGGCGTCATTAACACTTCAAAATTATTTCATACACCCACATAGGTGATACACAACCCAACTTCATTTTAAATTCAACCAAATACTAACCCCCAATCCCTATTTTACCCTTTTGCATACACATACACATCCACGTGTACCAGCTCAAAATTAATTACTCCCCTCCCATTTCCTCTCACTCTTCAACCTCCTTAGCCCCCCCAACACCGAATGAACCAAAAACCCATGGAAACACTCCCATTCTCTCTCCCATGTCATCTCTCATCTGCCAAAATAATTTGCGGGAAAGGCAATAACCCACAAGCCAAGGTCCCTATCCATTATCTCTCATGTTCGTAAAATATTCAGTATTTCCATTTTTGTAAAAGACACCACTGATGTGTTCGAACAATGCTTGCCGAACTTTTAGCAATATTCCTCACACCCTAGTCGAGCACTTCAGCAAATGCTTGGTGGATGTATTTTGTTCCTAAGGGCTATTTAGGCCTCGATTGGTACTCGAAAACAGAACCAATTCTTTGTAATCGATTACTAGTAATGAGATTCCACAAAATTGATGAGAAGATGATTATAAACAATTGTTTGGTAAAATAATTAAGGAATGCGATTACTAATTTCTACAAATTTCTATTATATTGTTTGGTAAGAAATAAAACAACTTGAGATACAATGACAAAATTAAGACAATTAAAAATATTACCCCAATAAACAAATGTAGAAACTAATAAAGTTTAGGAATAATGACATAGCCTTTCCATTGAATAAATCACCTATTTATAGGGGAATTTACAATTAGGGTTACACTAGGAGTAGGATACAAGAAACATATACAAGGAAGGTAACACAATTAGGAAAGAACTCTACAAGGTAATTACCACTAATTACTCATTACAAATCAACAAGAATAATTAAAAGATATTATTCTCTAACATGCCCACGCAAGATGGACGTCCGAGAGGAGAGACCAATCTTGTGAAGTAAGTCATGAAACCGTTGGCGAGCAAGAGGCTTGGTCAAAGCATCAGCTAGTTGATCGGCCGAGGAGACATGACAAACTCGCATAAGTCCATCCTGAACTTGTTTCCGAATGAAATGAAAGTCCAGAGCCACATGCTTCATGCGAGTATGAAAAACCGGGTTAGAGCAAAGACTCGTAGCACCCACATTGTCACTGATAAATGACTGGTTGAGTCGAGGCGAGGCGAGGCCGAGTTCGCTAAGAAGAGAGACAATCCACGACTTCATTGCGGTGGCGACCCTTTGTTCGGCTTGATCGAGAGCGAGCTTCTGATGTGTTGTTTCTTGGAGCTCAGGAGATCGGGTTCTTTGCCAAGATAGACAATGTAGGCAGCGGTGGATGTGAAGTCATCCTTGTTGCCGGCCAGTCGGCATCGATAAAGGCATGGAGAAGCGAGGGAGGCGGCGATGAAGGAGGATGCCCGCATCAATTGTACCACGAGATACCGAAGAACTTCGTTTGACCGCAATCCGGTGCTCGATGGTCGGCCTATGCATGAGCTGGAGAGAGTTTGTTGGCAGCGAAGGCAACATCGGGCCAGTGAGAGACAGAATCTTGAAGGCTGCCGACCATTGCTCGAAATTGCATCGGATCGAGGAGTGCTGTGTGAAGAGTCAAGGTAGGCGAGGTAGCAAGAGGCGTAGCTACTGGGCGAGCATCGGTCATGCCCGTGCGAGCAAGGAGATCGCCTATATACCCATTTGGGAGAGTAGAAGACCACTTGGGCGCAACTACTTCAACCCAAGAAAGTAGTGAAGATCACCAAGGTCCTTGAGAAAAGCGAGTAGCGAGCATAGAGATGAATGTCGAACCCCGGTGGTTTCAGTGACAATGATGTCATCCACATATACAAGGAGATAGATGATGGTGCCCGCGATGCGAAGGATGAAGCAAGCGATGTGTCGACCCACCGAGTTTTGGAAGTCGAGGCAAGAAGCGGCGCAGCTCATTATACCACCGCTTGGGGAGCCTGCTTGAGACCATAAATAGCCTTGCGGTCGGCACACATGTTGAGGTTTGTCCTTATCGGTGAACCCAGGCGGTTGAGCCATGAATACCTCCTCGGACAGGTTGCCTTGAAGAAAGGCATTGTTCACATCCAGTTGACGAAGATCCCATCCTTGACAAACGGCCAGTGAGAGAACAAGACGAGCGATTGGTCGGTTTAACCACCGGTGAAAGTCTTGTGGTAGTCAATCCACGGTCATTGGTGAAATCCCTTGGCTACTAGGCGAGCTTTGTAGCGATCAACAGTACCATCAGCATGTCTCTTGATACGGTAGATCCACTTACAGCCAACTATATTGCGAGCATCTTCGGAAGGGACTAGATCCCAAGTCCCATTGCGAGCAAGGGCATAAAACTCTTTAGACATGGCCTGACGCCACTTCACATCCTTGAGAGCCTGAGTAACACACGTGGGTTCACTGTCCACGCTAGGCGAGCCGAAAGACTCATTTAATCTTCGGTTTGAAGATGTTGTTCTTGGAGCGCAGTGACTATGGAGGATGTGCCGGCGGAGGCGAGGCCGATAGGCACGATAGGCTGGAACAACGGGCATGGGAACCAATGTAGCGGGCACGGACTTGCGAGGCATCGGGTGATCCTCGGGCATTGCGGTTGTCGAGGAGGATGGAGCGTGGGCACGGAGACAAGGAGCAGAGGCGGTGGTATCCTCCGAGCCGATGTGGGAGGTTGGGCGTGGGCGAGCTGAGATCAACCAAATTCTGATTAGCGGCGGGAGCCACGGACAGAGGGGTACCGGAGCGAGCATGAGGGACCGAGCAGCTCATGAGGGGGTAGCCAAGACTCACTATCATAGGTGTCTGTGCGAGAAGGGCTGGTGACCGGGGTGGACATGGGAAAGGTGGACTCGACAAAGCGAACATGACGCGATATGTACAGCTTGGTGGTGCTCAGATCATAGCAGAGATAGGCACTCTGAGTGAGCGAGTAACCAAGGAAGACACCAGTGGAGCGAGCATCGAGTTTGTGGGCGGAGTAAGGACGGAGCCAAGGATACTGAGACAACCAAAAGCACGAAGCTTGGCGTAGTTCGACGAGAGAGCCAAAAAGTTTATGGTAGGGAGGCGGCGAGCAAGGGAGGGTGTAGGTAGTCGATTTATGAGATAGGTCGCGGTTTGGAAGGCAAGCGACCGTAAGGGCAGCGGAGAAGCACGAGAGAAGGAGAGACCGCCTCAACAATGTGGCGATGGCGACGTTCCGAGAACCCATTGTGTTCCGGGGTGTGAGGGGGCGAGGTAAGGTGAGAGATGCCATGGGCGACAGTAGCGGCCAAGCCGTCGGGCAAGCCCCATATACTCGCCGCCATTGTCCGAGTAAAGGGTGACTATGGTTGTTTTAAAATAATTTTCCACTAAGGCTTTAAATTTGGGAAAGATGGTGGCAACCTCAGATTTGAGTCTGAGCGGGTAAAGCCAGATGTAATGGGTATAGTGATCAACAAAGATCACATAGTATTTGAACCCATCAATAGAGGGAAGGGGGGAGGTCCAAACACCAGTATAATTAGGGATAATAAAGTAATAAAGTTTAGGAATAATGGCATAGCCTTTCCATTGAATAAATCACCTATTTATAGGTGATAAAAGTTTGACATTAACTTTATTACTTTCCACAAAATAACAAGTTGTTCATTCTATGTGAACATTTTAAAGTACCCAACATCAATATAGCAAAAAAAAAAATCATTAAATTATTTTTTTTGTAAAAAAAGCTAATGTTATTAGGGGGTGTCTATCGGAACCACTGAACCAAACAAAACCAGTCGGTTTGGTTCGGTTTTGGTTAGAGACGGTTTGATTTATGTTTCAAAAATTGAAAAACCAACTGGTTTGGTTTGGTTCACGGTTTTTGATATCGAATCAAACCAAATTAACCAAACCAACAAATATATTTTTATTATATATATATATATATATATATAGTTACTAAACAAAACCAAATCAAAATTGTTGGAGGACTTTTTTTCTTCTACTGTTTGTGTTTCTTTTTGAATTTGCATGGTTTTATTTATGATAATTTATTTTAATTGGTTATTTTTAAATGTTTGATGTTAATTCCAAATTAAAATCATATTTATATTGTTATTGTTAATGTTGGTTGTTGATTAAAAATAATTTATATAAACCACAAAACCAAATCAAACCAAACCGAGTGGTTTTGTTCGGTTCCAAGCCTTATTTGGTTCGGTTTGAAAATTTTGGAATAAATAGATGGTGGTTCGGTTCGTTTTGGCCTAAACCAAACCAACCAAACCACATACACCCCTAAATATTATAATGAAACTAATTCAAATATAAATAACTTAAGCATTTGAAACAATTCGAAAAAAGTATGTATTACTATTACATACATATGTATTACTATTTAACCAACGAGCTCTAGCTCAACTGGTACTGCTCACTTCTCTTAACGGAGAGGTTGAGTGTTCGAGTCCACTAGAGACACCCTGGACTTTACAACTCTCAGTAGAGAGGTCCGGTGTTCAAGCCTCTTCAGAGGCATCGTTGTTGTTAAAGCCTTATCCAAAGGCCCCATTTAGCTACTCACTTATCTTAACGGAGAGGTTGAGTATTCAAGCCCTACCAGAGGCACCCTGGGACTTAACTACTCTCATCCGAGAGGTCGGGTGTTCAAAGCCTCACCGGAGGCACCATTTGTTCGAGCCACACCAAAGACATCATATATGTATAATTGTAGCCTTTCAAGGCATTAAAAAAAATAAGGGTTGGGGTACGGTCTATGTCCCCTCCAACCTTTAAAAAAAAAGAATATTTAAAAAAAATGTATTACTATTTAACTAAAATAATTACTCCTTCAATTCCTAAATAATTGTCATGCTTTCCTTTTAATCAATTTTAAAAAGAAAATTGTCTTGTTCCCAAACCTTCATTTTAAGAAAGCTTATTGTACCACTTTACCCTTACTTTTTCTTCCTACATTAAATAACATACACATAGATTTTAAATGAAACTACATATTTCACTAATCTTTATAATAGTGTCAATTAATTCTTTTCAATTCGTGTGCCCATTCAAACATGGTAATTATTCAAGAACGGAGAGCGTACAATTTTATTCTCTTATGAAACAATTTGAGGTTCTATGAGATTATGAATATAAAGTAAATAGTTGACCTAATAGAATGATATAATTGTCCTTTTACATTGATTCTAACTATTAGAAATCCAAATACTACCTCCTCCATCATAATGTGATTCCATAAATTTAGTACTCAACTAACCCGTACGTTAAACACATGGACATATATCTTTTTAAATTAAATTTTATTCAAGCAAAATAAAGACAAAATAAAATTAAAAGAATGAATTGCAACTATTTAAATAGAAATACATAATTGTATCAGTAATATATGATGGACTCTAAATTCATTATACACAATATTTGTTGTGTTATTTTGTTAGCTTTCCCTCTTTATCTCATATCAAAATCTTTAGACCAGAACGATTTGTTAACCTAAAAATTGTGATTTTCTCTGAACCATCTATCAGGAAGTGTCACACATGCGACAATGATTGACTTTAATTTTTGTTAATCGTCATTGCATATCATACTATCAATAATTGACCTTAACTTTTGTTTGACCTACATTCTCGGGTTGAAATTATAAGTAATGGTTTGTTATTTTTTTTCTAGTTTCTAATATTCTAATAAATACACTTTTGTAGTGACTAACTTGTTTTTACATAAAAGTAAAATTATAAGTTTTTAGAATACATGTTGACTGAAGCAGGTTGTTTAAGTTTATCATCTTTATCTTCTATAAGACCACATATTTTTAATGTATAAAATATTATTAAAAATTTCAATCTCGATTTATTAACATATAAAATGGACAATAAAATTATGATATTGATGGTGTTGAAATATTTTGTTATATTAAATTCAAGTATGATGGAAATGGAAAAATATATGTTTATTTATATTTCTTTATATTTTTATAGATTTGTCAATGCACTGGTTTTACTTTTTGTTTATTTCATTATATATGTAATTTAGTTTCAAATATGTCAATAAGTTGTCTCTACAATTGTGATAAGATTTAAGTTCGTTTAAGTAGTATTTCGATATGAATTATATTTTCGTGATTAAGTTTTTTTTTCGTTTTCGTTTTTACTGATGGAGATAATGACATCTGGGATAAAGACTTTGTCTCCAAAATTGCTTACATTCAAGATTTTAGTTTCTACAATGTGATGTCCAAACTTTTTACTGGTTAGTTGGTAAAAAAAATTACAATAAAATATTAGTTGATTTCTAAAAATAATAAAATGATTAGATTTGGGGGATTGAGCATAAAAATCCGAACAAATAACAATATTTTTGTAAACAATCTGGTTTGGATTTGCTAAAACTTGGTTCATTGGTTAATGTTCAAAGTTTTTTTGTTTATCTACATGCTCTGGTTTTTTTTAATTATAAATAATGGTTTTTTTTTTTTTCTGTTTCTAATATTTTAATAAAAACACTTTTGTAAGGACTATCTTCCTTTTACATAAAAGTAAAAGTATACAATTTTTAGAATATATGTTGATTGAAGCTGGTTGTTTAAGTTCGTCATTTTTTTATCTTCTATAAGATCACAAAATTTTAACATATAAAATATTATTAAAAAAATTCAATCTTGATTTATTTACATATAAAATGGACAATAAAACTAAAATTTTGATGGAGTTAAAATATTTTGTTAACTGTATTTTCAAATCATTATAAGCTTGTTCATATTCCAAGATAGTATTTGATTTTCATATTCAAAGACAGTATTTGATTTTCATATTCCAAGACAATATTTGATTTTTACATTCCAAGATATTATTTGATTGATTAGGACACATGTAATCAATGAATGTATAATAAAATTTATGTTTTTAATACATGGTCCACCACTTTTATTACATATAAATAGCTATTTGAGGAAAACACATTTTGGCGGGATTTTACTATTTTTAGACTACCTAGACTTTATATAGATATAGATTCCAAGATTTCAGTAATCCATTTCTATTCCAAATATAGTTCTGGCAATACTAAATGTTTTAATCCATTGGGATCAATTACACGTAATTTAATTTATTTTTGTGTACCAATTGAAGCCTTAGACTCCGTTTGTTTCACAGAAAATGATTTTTGGAAAATAAAATATTTCATTTTTAGGTGTTTGGTAAATCTTTTTAAAATATGTCGGAATACATTTTCAGGTGTTGCAAACACACAAAAAATATATGAATAAATACAAAAAATATATTATAATATTAATGCACATATAGAATACAAAATAGTGTTGAACTTTAAGTAAATTTCCTTTAGTAACCCTTAATTTATCATTAATGGTGTCAAATCAATAAGCTCCATCTTTTTTTAATCTAAAAAATATAAATAAAAAATTGGTAATTGATAAGAAAAAAACATTTTAAAAAAAGAAAATAAATAATGTTTGTGATATCCCTAAATAATATAGGTGACACTAAGTTTATGACGTAATGAGTATTTATTAAAATTATAAATTTATAAATAATGTGCACAAAATCTATTTATATTTCTAAACAATTTATTTATTGAGTAAATTATTGTACATTTATGTAAATTTGTGTAATTGTGGAAGGGGCGAAGGGGTGATCGAACATTTGAAAAATGACTTACGGAAAATGAACTCGCATATTTACATAAATGTACTAAATACGCCTTTTAAACATTAAATAGGGGTGATCTAACATTTAATAAATAAATTTTAATTGACTTTGAAAAATAAAAATATGACCCGTTTTTCAATGTGCCAATAACCGGGCGGTACCATGCGGTGGAATTATAATTGTAAAAGTCTATAATTATTTTTTTAAACCACTACAATGCACTTTGGGAAAATGACAAAAATACCTTCAATGAAGGAAAGACAAGCACACAAAGCCATAGTCTCAATTTGTGCGTCGGTAAAAGAATTTAGGTGTCGCTAAAATTTTTTGGGGTCTCGGTAAAATTTTTTGGGCATCAATAATTTTTTTTGCGTCGGCCAAAAATTTTGGGGTGTCGGTCAAAAATTTTGATTCAATTTTGAAAAAATTATGCAAAAAGCTGCCCCCAAATTTTGGGCGTCGCTCAAAATTTGAGCATCATTTGTCTTTAATGAAATACATTGTACCTCCTCAATGATCGGTTTAGGGAAAATTGCCGGCCTCAATTAGTTCTCTTTGGTTTTTGAGAGAGAAAGAGGGCAACTTCAATTCGGTTTTGAGAGACAATCGGCGGGGAGGGGGTGTGGTGGCTGGAGGCGGATTGGAGAAAGAGAGGCAGGTGAGATAGAGTGAGAGAAGAGGGATGAAAGATCACCGAACAAATTCTGAGAATCGAGGGGAATGAGAGAGGGAGTGTGGTTGGTTTAGGGAATTAATGGAAGGGTGGGTAACGTGTAAATGTAACTAGGAGTAGTTAGGTATTTTTATGATTTAAATGGTCTTACGTTTAGGGATTTAGGTGTTACGTGTATGTATTCTGAATGTAAAAATATGACCCTTTTTTTTTAGAATAATTGCGGGCCGGTACCATTTCCTGAAAATGTAACCGCTCAGGTACCCTCTCTTTTTTTTAAAACCACAAAAGTCCACTTTTATTAATTTCTTCCTTAAATGCTCCTCCTCCTCATACCATCCTTCCTTCCCTAAAACTCTATAGCCATTCCACACAACTTCTTTGTTTGATAATTGCCAAACAATTGTAGCTTCAAATCCAACAATTTAGATGCAAAATTGAATTTTAGTCATTCATTGCTGATAACAATTATTTATTCAAAACCGGCCTAAGATTTTTCATTGATGAATTTGGTCAGTTTGTAAAAGTGGTGTTTCGACGACGCCATTGTTACACTAGCAAGTTTCTAATTAAGTTGCTCATAATTCCATGGCTATAGTCGAACAAACATGTAGCAAGATAAATTAATTTGTAATTTATCGCATGGGTATGTGGGATTGAAAAGAGAGATTTATTAATATTTTTGAAGGTAACCGGATGCACATTTCAAAAAATTTGGGTGTCGTTCAAAATTTTGGGCGTCGTTCCTTCAATCACTCCTCGCGGTGTTACTTAATTAGGCATCGTTCCTTCAAATCCTGCCTAAGTGATAACTAATTAAGTGTCGTTTCAATCCTGTCTTGGTGTTACTTAATTAGGCATCGTTCTTTCAAATCCTATCTCAATGTTAACTAATTAATCGTCGTTTCCAATCACCCGTCGGTGTTACTTTAAAATTAGGCATCGTCCCTTCAAAATTTTGGCCAACGGCCCACATCGGCATAGGCATGTGCGGAAACTAAGCATCATAGTATCAAAACATTGGGCATCGCTCAAAACATTGCCCAAATCACAAGTACCTCTACATCTTCTTGGAGCTTATGACCGAGGTTTTGAACTTACGGCGCTTGAGGTTAGAACTTACGACATGTTTGAACTTACGGCCTTAGGGTTTTCGGTTATCTTTTGTTGGGTTTTATGAAAAAACTGGACACAATAATGAAAAATGATGTGCTGCCATGGCCTCGAAAGAAGAAGAACTGTGTGATCAATGTATAGATAGCATGACATGGAGATATTAATTAGTTGCATTTTATGTCAATTTGCTTCTTTAGACGTGACTTTTAATCAAAGAACTATATCCAGTTTGATCATTGAATCCTTAATTGCAGGAAGCACTTTTGAATGGAGCGGCACCATGAAGGAGGGAGCGACTCCATGGGCTTGTCCACTAATTAATAATCGAGGCCTAATTTTTGTATTATGATTCAAAAATTTTGGTGAGAATTTTGCATTGCGGCGCCAAAAAAATTTATCTACCCCCAAAACCGACACCCCAAATTTTTTAGCGGCGCCCAAATTTTTATTGGCGTCAATTTTTTTTTTCGACGCACAAATTGAGGCAGTGACTTTGTGTGCGTGTCTTTTATTTATTAAGGGTATTTTCGTCATTTTTCCCCAAAAGTACATGTGGTTTAAAAAATAATGATGGACTTTTTGGATATAATCCACCGCATGATATCGGCCGGTTATCACCTATTTTTTCTTCGAGACAAAGATTGGGCCTCGGGTTTGTACATCAAATGAGCTTAGCCCATTTTCTAAGTAGAATACCTTAACGTAACACTATTTAAAGGATAAAATTACTTCACTATCCTTCTCCACATTTAAACTATATTATCTTCTTCCTCTTTCCCTTTTCACGTAATTTTGATTACATACTATTGTTGATTCGATTTCTATTGTTAAGACATGATATCGCATGTGAATTTGATTTATTTTGATTCGGTTTATTTTTTGTTTTCAATTACGAATAAAAACTGTTGATTTGTATTTTTTTATTTTGGATAAAATATCCGCTACACACTAATAGATTTATAAAACATCCGCTAATGTGTACTTGTGAATATATGTTAAATATTAAAAGGAATACTTAGGTCATTTTATAAATGTTATTGCGTTTTGGGTTAATCATGCCAAAAGATGATTGGCCGAGTCAAAACCATACTTGATATATATCACAATGAACTTTTAGAGCGTACAACGGAAGTTTATTACGAAATCTTTCGCCAATCTTTCAATGCAACGGAGGTTTTTAAAAATCTCAATTAAATCAATTGATGATTTATTGCCAAAAAATCAACGAGAAGAACCCCAATAATTGGCAAATCGTCACAATAGTCCACTTAGCAGCGTGTTTTTGAGCCACGACCCATCATGGCGTCGTTTGAAAGTGAAGAAAAAAATACTACACTTGTCATTAAAGTCTTTAGGTTTGTGGTATTTTCATTATCTATTTGTT
>JABEVN020003450.1:0-18162 GCA_013146195.2 Codonopsis lanceolata | reverse complement strand
AAAGTCTATCGATGATTTGGAAGCTTTGGAGATATTGCTCGCTCTATCGCGTAGTTCAGGATCGAGTCGCGTAATCGTCTCTCCTTTGGGACTCTTATTTCTAGTTGTTGTTAACCTTCCTAGAAGTATTTAATCTTCTTCATTAGCCCTTATACTTTCCTTAAAAGTCTCCTTTCATTGCTCGTTCAATTGCTAGTTCATTCGTCGCTCTAGTTGCACGTTGTCGCACCTCTTTCTCGGTTTCGCCCGAGTTGTTTCTGGAGTTGTTCGTGTGCTCCGAATTGTTTTGAGTTGGGTTAGACCTTAGAATGGTTGCCCATGAGTTTGGGACCATTTAGACATGTTTAGACCAAGTTCAAGGGCTGGACCATGACTCAGATCGACCTCGATCACCGGCTCACCTGACAATACGAGAGAATTGCAAAATGAACATGAGCTTTGAAGTCCAGCGCCCCTGGTGCCAGGTGAGCCGCCTCAAGATCTCATTGCACCTACGAATTTTTCTCCCTTTGTTGCTTTACCAATTTGCTCCTAAACACCTATTCAAAACCTTTTCTAAACCCCACTTAAACCTCCCTAACCCTCCTTACTTATACCCTAACATCTCTAACAAGTTTTAAGGGTGGATTAGTGTGTGATTGAGTGGATTAAACAAGCCCAAAATCAGATTTTTATCAACCACAATGTGGCACACTTGTCCCACTCGTTTAAGCAAATATAAGTCACAATCAAGAGTTGACTCATTTCACCCTCCTCTCCAAAAACGGGAATGGCTTCTCTCCTAGTTCCTCCATGAGTTCTTGAGAGTCCTTCTTGACCTTCCATGGTTCTCTTCTTTGCTCTCAAGCCTAGCTATAGAATCAAGAGCTCGACGAGTAGATTACTTCCAACCGATTACTGCTTTTTCTTTCTTGATCAATTAGGTAAGTTACCCTTCTCTTTTTGATTTTGTACTCATTGATCCTAAGGAAAACAAACTCTATGCTATTTGAGGTCAATGAGCACATACTTGCTTTGTGTGATTTTAATTTGTGATTTGAGCATGTGAACTTGTCAAAAAGCATATGTAGGATGACTTATATGATTGTGAAGTATATTGTTACTCTTCATCTTGTGTTTCTAGGATTATGAGTATGCTAGAAATCATGTCCACATGTTATTTGGGTTTATTGTGGAATTATGCCTATGATTGGGGCTTTGATGTATGAACTCACTAGATATCATGAGTAGGATCATTTAATTGAAATTATGTGATTTATAAAATGGGTTATGATTTATGTTGGGTTTTGTTGGAATTTTGGCTTGAGAATCAAGCCCGAATTATTGGATAAATTGTTGTTAATTAAAGTGGGTATTAATGTTGAGGTTGATGAAATGTCATGAATGAAACTTAGTATTTAGACTCAACGAGTCAAAATAAGTTCAATAATGTGTTAATAAACTCTTGAAAGTCCTACGACATTTGGGTTTCGTTTAACTATGATTATGATGAGTTCTTGGATTTTTAGGCTTGGGAAACAAGCCCGATTATTTTTGGAGAATTTCTATAAACTTGAATGATGTGTTAATTTTGGGATTTATGAAATGTGTATTTAATGAAATGCGATATTAAGACTCAATGGAGTCATTTTAGGTTCAATAAGATGTTAGTGAGCCTTAGGTTGAAATCTTACGATGTTCGGGTTTGGTTGGTTTTGATTGTGAGTACCCGAGCATCTCGAATTGTGTCCCATTTGTGACACCCATGATATAGAGGCTTATTGGGATTTATTTAGAGCGTGCTCGTTAGAGGGCATTGAGCATTAGAGACCACCTATGATCTGTATATCCTTAAGAAATGATTATTTGAATGAGTTCTCTTTAGGGAATTTGGTCAAGGCATGAAAGCACTTGCGAGGATATGACTATGGAATAGTTTTGGTACCCTTGAGATTGGTTTGAGAATGTCGAGTATACATGACGATTGGGACTATGGTTGAGTCCTGTACCTTTAAGTGAAGCTAAAATGCTAAGTCTTGATTTATGATTGTTCTTAGACAAAATAATAGTCTTTGGTTAAATCTCGAGTAGAGGATTATGGTAGACCTCGTGTTGTGATTTCTTGAGCTTATATGCTACTTGATTGGGTGATGACTTGAGGATTATGAGTACCTCATTATATGGTTCTTTGACTAAACTTATAAGTTGGTTGGATTTGTTAAGTATGTACAAATATGTGCATTGTTAAATTGGTGTGTAGAGCTTTATGTCCTACTTGATTTGATAAGTCCGCTATGGTCGGGTCTTGATTCTTGTTTGAGCATGCGAGTAAATATCTACTTGTGCATTGCATAAAAGTCCACGGCATTATTTGATTGGTTTTATAAGTCGCAGTAGGACGATACATCGCCTATACGAATCGTAAGATCCGTATTCGCTATGGACGCCGTGACTCCGGGACTCACACACACCCTCCATTGTTGGCCGCAATGGGGAAGTAGCCCCTTTGGCCGTAACAATACGTGCGACATTGGCTGCTATCTAAATCGAGTGGTTCTCGATGAAAGTCGATGTAATTACAGCATCGATGTGGCATTTGGCGAAAGTATAACATTGTGTATTGCAGAGCGGCACAACGACACTATTTGGGTATCTTCTCTATCCCTTATGTGCTTACTATAAGCACTTATATGAAAGATAATGTGCTATGGGTTTATGAAGTTTATGTTACTTAATGACTTAATACAAGTTTATTATTGGTATGCTATTAAGATGCCATGATTTTATACATGCTTGTGCATTATGCCATGCCACGCCATGTTATGCCATACATTTGCATTTAGTAACTTACTGGGTCATTATGACTCATTCCGTGTGTTTGTTTTCCTTAGTTTTTGCAGTAAGCTCAAGTAGTGCGCGTTGCGCTCGGGTGCTTGTTGGATAATAGGTGTGTGACGCCCGCCTCCTTCAAGTATCTCTGGCCGTGCTATACTTGCACTTCTTCCTTTGTTGACTGCATGCTTGGTTTGCGAGAGGGTCTAGATGTGTTTGAGAGACCATATTAAGACCAAAACATTATTAAGAGACTCCATATAGTTGTTGACTTGCTAAAGTCACAAGTCGTGACTCGACGATAGCCTAATGCGACGCGATTGAGGGTTTGCTTATGCTTTGTGTTCGTGACCCGGTTTGGGTCCTAGACCTCTTTAAGATTGTTTATTAACATGTTTAGATGTGTTAGACTTCAAGTTGGAGGTATTCCCTAAGCCTATCGATGATTTGGAAGTTTATAAACCCTCTTGTTTTGTTTTGCTCTTAGCGATTTCTTCAAAGCCGCCATTTTGGGCAAACTTCGAAAATTCTGGTACTAATCCACTGAATAGAATTTTCTAAAAATTTAGTATGTTTTACCTTCATATGTTAGGATACTCTCTGTAAAATTTGGTAATTTTCCAAGGTGTCTAAGTACCTCAATTAGGTCTTGACTTACGGCTGTGCAGAATTCTTTCGAAAAACAACTTCTGTACTTGATTTTGTTGTAACCATATCTTGATGTATATAAGTCCAAATGGAGTAATTTAAAATCCTAAAGTATAATTCAATGAGTCTAGTTTCATAAAAATCAAAAATCACCTCATTTGGAGTTGTGAGCGATTTATGGTCGATTTTACAAGATTGACTGTCCAGCCTCGCCTTCCAGTGCGCCCGCCTCAAAATGTGAGGCGCCCGCCTCAACTACTGAGAGCATTATTTGGCTGGACAGAGCCCAGGCGGCCGCATGGAAAGGGGTGAGGCCCGCCTCAACCCCAAGAGTTGTCTATTGCGGGATTTTTACCCTGCTTTTGAGATTGACGAATTATACCTATTCTACCCTCATTAAACCCCTCTAAACCCTTCCTAACCACCCATACTTAACCCTAAACATGTCCTAACATTAGTTGGAAGTTAATTAAAGTTAGATTAGTGATTGATTAGTCCTAATCTCTACTAATTGTGCAAGGAAAAGTCTATTGTGCCCTTATTGTTGTGGAAGTATAAATAGCCTAACCCTTCACCAATTCACCAAATCCTCTTCATTTCTCTTCCTAAACAAACCGTGAGTTAGAGAGAGACTCCATGGGAGACTCTTGAGCCCTAGCTTCTTCTCTCTCGATCCAAGGCGATCCGACCAACGATTGCCGGCAGTTCGGATTCAATCCGAGTGGAACGACTTCACCGATCAGTTTGTGTTCTCTTGAGTTTTCACTCAAGCTAGGTAAGTTACTCTTTTGATTTTGGTTCATTGGCCCTAAGGAAAACAACCTATATGCTATTTGTGGGCAATGAACACTTGATATGCTTTATATGTGTTAATTTGGGGATTTTTGGAAGTATGAACATGTTAGAGCATTTGTAGATGACTTCTATGGTTGTTGATGTGAATGATTATCCTTCATATTGTGTTTCTAGGATTGGGAGCATGCTAGGAATCATGTTTACATTATATTTGGGTTTATTATGAAAGTATTCCTTTGATTGGGGCTTTGGATTTGTGAACTCCCTATACATTATGAGAATGATCACTTAATTGAAATTATATGGTTTATGAAATGGGTTGTGATCTATGTTGGGTTTTGTTTTGAATTTTAGGCTTGAGAATCAACCCCCAACTTATTGGAGAAATTGTTGTTATTTGAAGCGTGTGTTAATGTTGATATGGATGAAAGGTTTGAGAACTAAACTTAGTATGTAGACTCTACGGTAAGTCGTAATAGGTTCGATATTGTGCTAACGAACTCGGGTTGAAGTCTACGTCATTTGGGTTTCGTTGACTATGATTATGATGAATTCTTGGGTTTTAGGCTTGGGAATCAACCCGGATGATTTTGGGAAATTTGATATAACTCGAATGATGTACTAACTTTGGGTTGTATGAAATGTGTATTTAATGAAATGCGGTATTAAGACTCAACGAGTTGTTTTAGGTTCAATAAGATGTTGGTGAGCCTTAGGTCGAAATCCTACGATGTTCGGGTTTGGTTGGCTTTTGATTGTGAGTACCCGAGCATCTCGCTTGTGTCCCAATTGTGACACCCATGATATAGAGGCTTATGGGGATTTAATTAGAGCGTGCTCATTAGAGCACGGAGCATTAGAGACCAACTTATGACCTCGTATTACTTTAAGGAATAATTATTTGAATGAGTTCTCTCTTAGGGAATTTGGCCGCGTGCACATCAAAGCACTTGCGAGATTATGACTATGGGTTGGTTTTGGTACCCTTGAGATTGGTTTGATAACGTCAAGTGTATATGACGATTGGGACTATGATTGGGTCTGTATTGCTTTTATGAATTGATTAATCACTAAGTCTCGAATTATGGTTGTTCTTAGACTAAATAATAGTCTTTGGTTTAATCCCGAGTAGGGGGCTATAGTAGACCTCATATTGTGATTTCTTGAGCTTATATGCTACGATTGATTGGGTTGTGACTTGAGGGTTATGAATACCTCAATATGTGGTTCTTGGACTATACTGATAAGTTAGTTGGATTTGTTGAGCATGTGCAAATATGTGCATTGTTAAATTGGTGTGTAGAGCTTTATGACCTACTTGATTTGATAAGTCCGCTTTTGACGGTCTTGGTTCTTGTTTGAGCATGCGAGTAAACATCTACTTGTGCATTGCATATAAGCCCAGCTGGCATTATTTGGATTGGTTTTTCTGTCAGGGTAGGACGATACATCGCCTATACGAATCGTAAGATTCGTATTCGCTATGGATCGCCATACTCGACTCTCACACACCTCCACTGTTGGCCCCAGTGGGGAAGTTAGCCCATCTCGTAACCAATAGAGCGAATGGATTATGCTAAGCTAGACTGAGAAAGGGCTGCCCTTGCGGTGTAGCCGCTCAGTATGTCGATGTAATCACGAGCATCGATGGTACAACCCGGTTATAAATGTGTATTGCAGGAGCAGCACAACGGCACTATTTGGGTACCCTCTCTATCCCTTATGTGGCTTACTATGAGCACTTATATGAAAGATAATGTGCTACATGTTTTATGATGTTTATGTTACTTGGTGACTTAATACAAGATTATTATTGGTATGCTATTAAGATGCCATGATTTTATATATGCTTGTGCATTATGCCATGCCACGACATGCTATGCCATACATTTGCATTTAGTAACTTACTGGGTCATTATGACTCAGTTCGTGTGTTTGTTTTCCTTAGTTTTGCAGTGATCCCGTTAGTACGCGTGGCGGCTTCGGATAGTGATTCCTAGAAGGTGGTCTTCCGGGCTTTAAGCTTGGATTTAATATTATTATGTTATGTATTTGTGAGACACGAATGTAAAGTTACGTAGACTTTACTTGGGTAGATTATGTTAGTACTTTCTTATTGTATTATTTTGGTAGCCGACTCGTTTGGTCGAGCTGTTGTATCTTTTAGAAGTTATTCCCTTGTTATTTCGAGCATGCTTTAGCTCACTCGTTCTAGTATTGTTGGTATTGTCATCTCCGACGACTTTAGTCGAGAGACATTGGTTTAGTGGTTAGTATTTTTATCTCTTACTCTTTTAGTTGATTTATTCCTCCGGCATGTTATAGCCGTAGAGTTGTCGTTTATCAGGTTGGGTTCTTGATGCTTCGCCGGCCTTAGGTTGCGGATGGTTTGTTGTCCGTGCGCAATGTTGGCCACGCGAGTCGATTTGTCGAGATAGTCGTCTCTCACCTTGTATTCCTTAGTTTATAATTATAGGCTTTGGTCCCACTTATGTTTTGCTTCATGAGATATTAGTTTTTGATTATTCGGCTTTGCCTTTATGGCTTATCATTCTGTTTAGAGTTTGTTGGTTCAACTCACGGACTCGCACCACTACGCTTAGCGGGTGCTTGTCCGTCTTTTTAGCTTGTCTTGACGGCACGACCTTGGGATTCGCATTGAGTCCGGTCGGTCCATCCGCAGTGGTCTTCCGCAATAGCTTGGAGTTATTATTATTATTATTATTGTATTTATCATCTTGTGAGATACGGATGTAAAGTTATGTAAACTTTACTTAGGTAGTTATGTTAGTATTTTATTGTCGTTTATTTTTTGGGAGCCGACTTGTTTGGTCGAGCTGTTGTATTTAATTAGAAGTTTATTCTGTTGTCTTCCCGAGCAAGGTTTTAGCTCGCATGCTCTAGTATTGTGTTATTGTTATTTCTATCTCCAACAACTTTAGTCGAGAGACATTGGTTTAGATGTTAGTGTTTAATCTCTTATTCTTCTAGTTGATTTGTCCCTCCGGCATGTTATAGCCGTTGAGGTGTTGTTCATCAGGTTGGTATTTTTTTGCTTCGCCGGCCTTAGGTTTGCCGATGGTTTGTTGCCCGTGCGCAATGTTGCGTCACGCGAGTCGTAGATTTGTTGAGAGATAGTTATCTCTCAGCCTTGAGTTCCTTTGTTAGGATTAAAGGCTTGGGTTCCACTTATGATTTGCTTCCGCAGATTTTAGTTTTTAGTTGTTCCGTATTGCCGTTATGGCTTTACCTTCCTGTTCGAGCTTGATGGCTCATCTTTTGACTCGCACCATTATGCTTAGCAGGCGCGTGTCTGTCTCTAAGCTTGTCATGACGGCACGACCTTGGGATTCCGCATTGGAGTCCGGGTCGGGCTGTCACAAGGTAGCTTTTACACTTTGTTTAAAAGTATCCTTAATTTTTTTATTCACATGATCAGAATAAATGACATACTATTGAAGACCAAAGACTGATATATATTTTTTTAATGTGAACTGGCCTGAAAATTTCTATGAAATTTGAAAGGTAGCTCTTTCCTTTATAGGATATAAACAAAACCAACTGAGTTGTAAACTTTTTGTAGGAAATATTAAAAGCATGCCATTTCAGAAAAAATCAATTTATATGTAGTATTGAAATTTAGTTTCTTTTAAAATGACATTCAGAAACTCATTGTATAGGAAAACAGTCGTGCAATGCAAGCTAATAGAGAGAAAGGATATGCCTAAAAATCAAAAGAAAAATAAATAAAAAGACAAAATTACATATACATGTGATTACAAATGTAACCACAAGGTGTGACACACTCAAACAATGCACAATTTAGGAGGTTTACGTAGAATGTAAACAATCTTGTTCACCCATGTCTTGGCAGCTAAGTTAATCATAAGATAATCAAGTGCAATTTATAGAATAGGGAAAGATATTTTTCTCAAATAACTCTTGAGTAAAGATCACTCTAATGTCATACAAATTGTATCTAGTATCACAATTATATATTGATATATAAGTCCATTGATCATCATCCCAAATATCTCATGTGTCATAGTGTAATTCATACATCCTCAAAGATCTAAGAAGCATATGAGAAAATTCATTTGATAAATTATTTCTATAATTCATACTAGTTTTATTTTTAATATTCAACATAACATCATAATTGTCATCTTTATCTAATATATGTAATAAAAAATAGAGAATATTAGAGGCAACTTGATTAGAGAAATTTTTCCACAAAATACCATAAGGACTGATTTTCCGTATGAGTAATATTTTCATATAGTAAAGCCTTTATATGATGAGGTCTATAGTCACAATTAGGAATATGATAGGAATAATGAGTTTTTCTTTTCTCAAAGGTAAATGTATAGGATTGATTAAAACCTTTAAGTTGACTTTCAAATTATTTTTAATGACATCATGATCACAAAAACTATAAAGTTAATACATACAATTTTTGATGATTGATTTTATAAAAGGTACAAAATCTGAGTTTGTATCTAATAAGAATTTCTCATGCTCAAGATTAGGTAAAATATGCATAATGTAGATTTTTATGGGCATGAGTCTAACTGTGCTCAGATTATAGCAATGAATAGTATCAAAGTGTATTGAAATACCTTCTTCAATCATACTTACCTTCCAATAACTCTTTTATTATTGTAAATAATTTCTCAAGCTAGACAATCGTGTCCTTTATCAAGGTATTCAGACCTTGTGATTCTTGATATCCTTTTCTTAAAGATATGTTCAGCACCTCCATTGTTAGTGAAACAAGAAATCGAGGCAGAAGAGGCAGTATTCCAAACAGCTTTGGTAGAAATAGATAGATGAGGTTTCCAATGGCCTTACATCGGAGACTTTATTAAACTTGAAGATTTTTCTTTATGCAAAAAATTGTACTAGAAACTATTAAACAACCAATTATTATTCAAAACATCAAACCAAACCTTTTCCGAATAAATATCAATATTTTTTAGAATTATTTTAGAACCTTGTTGTTCAAAATTTTCATCTATGAAAACAATATGTTCAGAAAACTTCTTTTTGAAAGGATAATCCAAAGCATTTGGTAAAACAGTTTCTTGTAAGTCAGAAAGAGAGTTTTGAAGCAAAGAACTTTTACTTGTAAAAAAGAAATTATGAGTATTTCTTAATGTAGCTTCATTTTCCTTATAAAAGCTTGCATCTTCCTTTTGAAAATATTTATCATTTTGAACGAAAACATTGTATGGTTCTCTTTGCATGATATCAATGTGGTTTACCTTGCTTTCATTAGTAGAAGGACTACTAAAATCTTGAATATCTTCCACCATAGATAAAGAACACTTACGTTTGGATTGAGGGTCTTGAGTTGTGAAGACCCAAACCACTACTTGCTTGACATGAATCCCTACTTGCTTGTCGTGAAATCTTGCTTGCTCGACATGAAAACCTTTCTTGCTCGGCATTCTTTACTCACATTACATGAATCTATACTTTCTTAACTTGATATCTATACATGTTTAACATGCTAGATAGTTCATTTCATGTTTAACGTTTAATAATCATGCTTGACTAGGTTACATTGCTTGTTTGAGTCATAATTGATTTGTAAAGTCTACTATGCTTAACATATTCTTATCGTGGTTGCTTAGTTTTGTCTTAGCATCCTAACATCTAAATAAATCTCTTAGAGTCTTAGTCTCATGGATTCATGGTTCTTGGTCCCTACTTTGTTCTTTAGGTGCTTAACGATAAGTTAGAAGCCGTTCTTGCTTGTACTTGATCATTGGGAACTTAGGATGCTTCAATGCATTCCTTTGCCTTCGAGACTTGTCTTCATTATTTGATAATCCTTGAGTTAGAGTTCTAGACCAAGTGTACTAGTTTTTCTCATGCTTGAACAATCATTGTTCATAGACTTGTTGCATTTGGAAATAAGATAACCAACTTATTACTTCACAGATCATGTCCTGTTTTTGGGCAAACTTTGGGAAAATTATGGTACCAATCTACTAAATTGATTGAGATTCCCTTCAGTTTTTTTTTACCTGCATATGTTAGGATACTCCCGGTAAAGTTTGGTAATTTTCCAGGGTGTCTAAGTACCTGAATTAGGTCTTGACTTACGGCTGTGTCAGAATTCTGTTTTTAGGAAAACAGCTTCTGTACTTGATTTTGAAGTAACCTTATTTTGATGAATATAAGCCCAAATTGAGTAATTTAAAATGCTAAAATATATTTTAAAAAGTCTAGTTTCCTAAAAATCAATACTCACCTCATTTGGAGGTGTTAGCTATTAATGGTTGATTTTACAAGATTGACTGTCGAGTAACTTTGTAAATAAAAACTATGTTTTCCAAATTTCGGGTTTTTGACTTGTTTTGGTTGAAGACCCTCTTGCCCCTTGTCCCAAGTCCGACCATTTCATCCTAGCACACCTTTGTTGACTCAAGTCTCACCCTTGCTAGCCCTTGGATGGTTATTTAATCAAAGGCTTTCATTAATTGACCAATTAGAAGCCTTATAAACCCCATTCACTTGGATTATGGTTTTGTGACACCATTTAAAGCCCCATGACAGCCCCCTTTGTTTTCAACCTTGGGATTTCTGGACCTTGAAGCCATTGGAGACCTTTTGAAGCTTCCATACTTGTGTGATCATTTGCCAGAGCTCCGATAACCCGATCGGCGATCCAAGACCGCCTTTTCGAAGCCCTTGCCCTCCTCTTCTACAATCCTTGGTTTATTTGTGCTTTCTTCCATTAATCATAGGCTTAAGGTGAGCTCTCAATTCCCAGATTTGAATGTTCAATAAAATAATATGCTTCCTTCATTATAGTTGTTCTAAACATGCTTAGGAAGACTTCTAGTGAAGTAGAATTCACCATTTCATCATGTTAAAATTATGTAAATTCTTGAGGTTTCCATGTCAAGTTATGAATTAGACTTTGTGTAAAGCATGATTGATGTTCTAAATGTTCTTAGGAACAACTCTTGTGAAAGAATAAATTTCAATTGTATGTTTAACAAAATCTACTATTCTAGGGTTTCGAACTCGAGAATTGGATTATGGCTAGTCTAAGGTCATGAATGGCTTGGTTATTGTGTTCTAAATGAACGGGCAACATAGAAAAAAGTAAGGGGATGCATATAGTATCCATGCTCTATTTGGTTGTACTTTTAGCAATGACTCATCAGAGTTGAATTTAAGGAGTTAGTGAACAATACCGACTCCACATTCAATCCCTACGACGTTTGTAGTTCGTTAGAATAATATATTAGCTTAGGAGACTTCGGGATGAATTGAAGTGCATGCTTTGATGTATGTATGCTTGTGACGACCCCCCCCGAGATGGAATCACAAGTCAAGTCGTCCAAAAAGGACAACAATACAAGCAAAGTCTCAATTGTAGAAAACGGCGTGGCCGACGTGACGCAACATTTCGGATGAAGCGCGACTCGGCACCCAAAGCCTGAAATTTTTAAAACTTTTAAACGATATAGCAATTTAAGACAAGTATATCAATTCATCGGCGACTTTACTACAGGAACCCAACACTACGCAGTTCATGCAAATATACTCGGCGGCTATAACATGCCTGAGAACAACATAATTAAATAAGAGCTAAAATAATGCCCAAATGCCAGGAAGTTTTCAAAACAGATGAACCATAAAACAGTTGACTATACAAGGCTCGGCGTACATGCGTAGGCACTCAAAAATAGGATACATGAATTACAAGTATAGACATAAATCCCAATAAACCAAATTCCCAAGCAAAGTCTAAATGACTTGCTAAACCCAACGATCCTTACAAAGAGAACAAAACAAGGACATCTCAAAACCACAACCTCGTCGCATGCGGACACGGACAAGCGAGAATCTGCTCGCACGCCTCAACGAGCGGTACCCGAACGGCCTCGGATCTAAAAGCATAAAAGGGAGGGTAAGTAAGTCATAAAGACTTTGTGAGTTAACAATTATGCATGTCATGGCATCATGCGGCATACATATCAAGATATCATTTTTAATATCAAGTCAATCAAAGCGCTTCATTTAATAGACACTTAAATCACATATCCATGGTAGCACATTGTTTCACATAAGTGCTAAAGGTAAACCACATAATAGGAGGATATGATATGGAACCGGTGCCGCTGCCGCCACGTAGCTCCTCGCAATACGTTAACAGCACAGGTTCGTGCCAATGATACCCGTGATGAGTGTATCAAAGTACCGAGCTCTCTAGAATAGAGCTCTCTACTCGGTTACTAGACTTGCCAATGTGCTCTCTTGGTTACAGCAGAAAGGGCTACTTCCCACCGTGGCCAACGTGGCCAGTGGAGGCGTGTGTGATAAAAACCGGTATAACAACCCATCACTATCACGAGTCCCATAACTCGTGATGGCGATGCATTGTCACACCAACGACTCAATCAAATATGCAGTGGACTCATGCAATGCCAAGTAGATGTTTACTCGTCATAAAATCTCAAATAAGGAACAAGTTCGACAAGAGCGAACTTATTCAACAAGTAGTTGTTTACTCATTTAAGGAATCACACAAGAATTCGACAAGAGCGAATTCAACATGTCAAATATAGATACATTATTCTACAACATGCTGCTCAATCATACATTTACTTCACACGATCACATACATCGCATAAGAACTCAATTGAGTCTTACAAGCACACAAACATCAAGGCATACTCATCAATCCATCTCAAAGTATCGTGAGCTAATTCATTAGTCTAACGAACTACATTCATGTAGGGATTGATTGTGGAGTCGATTAAAGTTCATAACTCCCTAAATTCAACTCGGTGAGTTTTACTACATTTCAACCAAGAAGAGCATTGATGCTATATAAATCACATTGCCCTTTGATAAGTTCTCCGTTCAATTAGAACTTGAAAACTAAGCCGCCGCTCATATTCTTAAACTAGCCGTAAACCCAATCTCGGAGTTTCAAACCCTAATTTCGGTAATTTTGCTAAACATTGAATTGAACCGAATTCTTTCACAAGAGTTATTCCCAAGCTTAATACAAACAACATTCATGCTTTAATAAATGTCAAAATCATAACTTCATAGAGATTTCATAAAATCATACTCACATTTATATGTTGAATTGAAGGTTGTGTCTTCACAAAAGATGTTCACAATCAATATTAAAACAACTATAATGAAGGGGTCATGCTATTTTGTTTAACATGAAAATCTCAGGGGAATTGTCACTCACCTTAGTCCTATGATTAATGGATGGAAGGTTGAATAAAAGAGAAGATTGTTGTAGAGAAGATCAAGCTCTTCGATTTGGCGGTCTCGGTTAAGCCAATCGGACCAGATCTCAGGAAATGGTCTCTCAAGTTGAGCTTCTTCCCAAGGACGAAAATGGAGCTATGTTCACCAACAATGGAGTTTGTGATCAACAATGGCTGAACAAAGGCTTATATACCTCAAACTAAACCTCAATCCAAGTGAAGGGGGTGAAATGGCTTGCTAGCCATTGATAGATCTCATCCAAGGGGTTTAGGAGGCTTGGACTAAGTCAACAAAAGAGGGCTTGAGTCTCTAAGGGCGGCCAAGGGCAAGGGCTTGTTGGTCTTCAACCAAAACTTAAACAAAAATCTCCGTAATGAAATGCGATGACCTGCGATTACTTCGCAGGTCATCTCCACTGCGTCATAGATCTCTGAACTCTTGCTTCCCCCAGTCTCTGTAACTTCTTTGCCTCTACGGGGGGCAAGACCAAACCACCTTGCGATAGCAAGGTCTCAAAGTTGAAAAAATCCTTCAAATTGGCCTAGAATCAACCCCAAACAACCCAAGAGGAACTCAAGGGGTAAACCAACACTCAAAACACAATCGGAACAGGCCGAACATCACCCCGAAACACATCAAACCATGTTAGAACATGGCTGGAACCACTCCACAAGCAACGAATCAAACACGAGTCAATCCCAACTTAATCTAGGATAGAATGAACATGTATTAGGCTCGTTTAATCATGGTTATAGCTTGTATTCAAGGCCTAGAACTCAACCGAACTTCTCTCGAGACGGAATGAAGGCTTTAATACAAGCAATAGTAAGCAGTAAAACACAAGCGAAGCAACTTGAAGCTTCTAAACCCCCAACCAAGAACACAACAACTAAGATGAACATAATTAACCTTAGATGCAAAGTACTAAGACTCTCATGAGACTTATTAAGGTGATAACATGCGTTAATCTGAACACCGAAACAACAACAACAACAGGCATGCAACGCATGGAAGACCTTGATCGATGTTTTATTTTATCTATTTCCTTGCAAGTGTACAAGACTATTATAGAATAGACTCGGAAGCAAGGGTCGAACCCACGAGACAAGTGATCACGACAGTGCGGTTATAGATAGCAAATTATTAACCTAAGGGGGTTTTTATGTTTAATTCTACTCTAATTTACTAGTTATAGATGTTAACTAATTAGGCAAGTAATAACGATATGAAGATCTTATGGTGAGTGGAAATCTAGGATTACGGGTTTCACTTATATCTCCTTTATGTTCAATTCATAATAATGTCATTCAATGTCTTGGGTTCGTTCACTAAAAAAAAAATAGATATGGTACGTTGAACAATTGGTTCGAGTCTCCCTCACAAATTCACCCATTCCATATCCTAAGCACGAGGCGTAATCTAGCTGTCACCTAGATTTATGATCTATCGTCACCTAGATCATGTAAGAACACGGTCTAACTTATCACTCTCGTGCTTCGATAGGTCCAATTTATTGTGTTGGTGAGCCGATTATGCGACATATGCACTTGGTCATGCGGTATCCGCACCTCTAAGCCTTTATTATTTGCGATTACATTCATTTGTTCAAAGCGAAATAATAATAGGGATTGATAAACAACACAATCAACAAGCATTGAATAGACATAAATATGAGAATCAAAACATAAATTCGATACAAGTTACCTCCCACCTCCTAGATTGGATGATTTAGTTCATCATAGACGATGAAGCGACACATGAAGATGATGGAAGACATGATTTGATCTTCAATACTTGAAATTACAAAACCTAATTATGTTATACAATCTAAAACTACCTAAAATCTATGTAGAGAGAGCTTCCACCGCCCTCCTTATGCTTAGGCTCGGCATCGACTTCTATATATACTTGGGAGTTGTGATTGAATCGAATGACCGTGTGAAAACCCGAATTTCACGCATTACGCCTACCTTGCGGTCGCAGTCTTTGAATACCTGCGTCCGCGCAAGGTCTCCAAAGATGTGTGTGCTTCTTGGCTCTTCGATTGTCGCCTGCTGAGGGGACCGTCGCGCCTACCTTGCGGTCGCAAGTGCGAGGCACCTTGCGTCCGCAAGGTGTCGAGCATTGACAGACTTTATTTTCTTCAATTTTTCTTTCTTTGTAATTTGCACTTAAAACCACGGAGTTTCGCGTATTTTCACGAACAATCACGAAACTTACAAAACTCACCAAAAACATATATTAGTACTCAAAAGACTCATGAAATAGCCTAATTCAAGTCACGAAGCATATAAAATCGGCGTATAAAATACATCGATCAAATACCCAAACTTGAACTTTGCTCGTCCACGAGTAAACAAATAAACTTATAAATACAAAAACATCTAAATAACAAAAATTAAAATCTTTTTTGTGAGGGTGACACTATTTACACTCCTCTATAAACCCACAAACTCAAGGAGACTCTTTGAGTGACTCGACATATGCGAATAAATACAAAACAACAGATAAATATAAACTAAAATACAACATAAAATCTTTTTGGTTTCATCCTCAAGTTATAAGCATATGGCATGCATGTAATCTCGGTTTGGTGCTCACCACATATATGCGAGGCTTAGTCATATAAAACCAACTAGTCTTTTCTTATCTCTAACTACTTTTAATTTCTCGTGTGTGTGTGATCACCGGTCTTAAAGAATATCTTGACTAAAAGCAGTTTTATTGAGCTAAACACCACATTCATATGAAAATTACGGTTTAATAGAAAATCATGCATTAAGAAGTATGAGATCTACCATTCAAACTTTGGTCGATTCACAGACGAGAAAGGTCCCAAGGATTCAATTTACATCCATCCCATGCACTTCTATGTATGTACAATGCTCTCCTATCCCAATGACTTGTAATAGCTAAGATTATGCTAACACGGTGAGCTTTAGGGTGAATAATAATGAATATGAGTGTGTGATCAATTTCATGTTACTCACTTGACAATAAAAACAACATAAGCATTGGCAAGAAGATCATTAGGACTTTTTAAGCTTGTAATGTAAGGCCAAGGTGTTGGGGATTTGATGGAAAGGTATTGGAATTCAAAGTGAGAGAGTAAGACTACCCTTTATCCCTCATACTTCCAAGCAAAGGAAGTTTTCCCTATTTAGGCTAGGACACACCAAAGACCACAAGTGGAGGGGTGCTTTGTGTTACTTTTCACTTTTCTTCTTTATCCCCCCAAACTTGTTTTGGGCAATGATTCCTAAAAATATCACATTCAATCAAATGAATTTTTTCTAACATATTTTCTCTTGAAAGCTATGCTTCCATTTGAATCTTTGTTTACACTCTTCTTCTTAGTTTCATTTTTTTTTTTTTTTTTTTTTTCGACGGCGGAAAGAAGAAGCCTTCGAAAAATAGCCTAGCGAAAAGAAGTGGTCCTCTAAATCAATTTCCCACCCAATCCTACTCTCTCAAAGGGTAGGCTAAAAGTGTATAGGCTTTTAGGGTTAAGTTAATGTGGGTAAAGAAAGCGATGTCGAATGGGGGTTTAAATAGTGTGCTTAGCACACTCCATTCTTTTCATTAGGCTCAAAGGGGACACTAGGGATATATTTAGTATAGGTCGAGGGAATATTTAGGCTCTAACGATCCAAAGATGGCCTAAATCATTTCTTAATGCCAAATGCTCACATAATATTTAAAGCAAAGTAAGATAACACAAAATATCATATCAACTATGGGAATTGGGTTGAATGTTTAGCATCACTTGGATTTCATAAGCATTTGCTAAGGCAGATGGTAGGGACAATTGAGACTAACATGCAAACACGGTTCGAAAGTGTGCTTGAGATATATAAATGAGAAAAATCCAGGGATCTATTTATCATGCAATTGACCTAAGTTACAATTTAATGCAACAATTATGTTCGAATGGCTATGCATCATATTCTTGTGCATATCTTGTTGAAGATCAATGGTGTTATAAACTTTATAAAACTATTCTAATCAATCCAAAATTATGGCGGTGTGAGTGCATGAAGAATTTGGAGAAAAGTAAAAGTTTCGCAAAATTAAGTAAATTCGAGGGGATCTACGGACTAACTATGCGGTTCATTGCACTAATCTCCTCATGGACTACGACTAGCATTACCACACCTAAACTTCGAGGATGAATATTTTGAATTTAAATATTTTTTTTTTTTTATATATTTTTTCTAAGAAATTGCGAAAATTGGAGGTGATGTGATGACACAATTGATGATGGGTCCCCATAAGAGGAACCCACAGTATCTAATGTGAGTGTATGATCGGTCAAGGCAACACCTCAGAAAATCGAGAAAAAATAAAAACAGAGGATAAATAGGGTGAAGAGTTAAATGGTCATCAAATAAAGCAAAACTCTTTCACCCACTAACACATAGCCGACTCCATTCTTCGTTAAATTTGGGACTGCTAAGACTTAAAATTTTCAATCCCCCCAAACTTAAGTTCTATTTTGTCCTCAAAATAGAGGAACATATGAGAGGATTGATGGGGTAGGACAAATATCAAAAGGACATAGCGGGTCCACCTAACGAGCGAGGATGGAACTTGGGCTCGACTCAAGGTGAGTCGGGCGGAGATAACGAATGAGGACTCGGGAGATCGTGCAGGTGG
>JABEVN020003449.1:0-18189 GCA_013146195.2 Codonopsis lanceolata | reverse complement strand
TTATACCCAATTCCAACCTTTCTTAAGTTCTAGACCAAGCTCAATTAGCTTATATTCTAAGGGTCTTCAAACATCAATACCTTGATAACGTGAAACATCATACTTGTCCGCCGTAAAATCAACCCATAAATCGCAACACTTAAATTTTGCCTTATCGAGTGTATCCTACTCAAAGATAATAACCATAAATAATATTATAGAATTATATTATTCATCACCTTAACATATCTCCAGAGTATGCAAGTATCATATCAAACTAGTAAGTATCATTGTAACGACCGACCGGATTCCAACATGAAATCCCAAGGTCGTGCCACTGAACTAACATAAGAAAAGGACAAGCACTTGTTAAACAAGAGTGCAAGTCAACAAGTCGAGCTAACACGCCTAAACGTGAACATAAAGCCGCACTAAAATACGGTATTTCAAAAATCGAATCAACGGAAGCAATAAGGAAAGAAGTCCCAAGCATGAAGCTCGAAACCAACGCCAATGAAACCAAGTGAGACATTATCTCAAAGGAGGAGAAACAAAACGCATGCGCAACATTGCGGACGCCGAACAAACCATCGGCACTCCAGCCGGCGCTTCAACAAAGAACCAACTCGATATAACAAATACCCAACGGCTAAAGCATACCGGGTCAACCAACAACTATAAAATTAGAATAAGGAAATTCCCCAAAGCTACGGAGACAACCGAAATAAATAAACTGACTAGGCACGACACAATACGTCCCAAGAAAGAACCAATACAAATACTCAAGTATTCTACCGACCGTAAAGTCTAAATAACTTTACAAAAAGTCGATCTCACAAGAATAACAAAGTACAGACATCAATGACAATGCTATAAAGGAACAGACTCCACAAGTCGCTACTCAGAAAGTCGATCGCTACAAACACGAACCACACGCCTAATCTCGATCTATCGACCTCCACCGCTACCACGATCTACTCGACCTCAGCAAACTATCGCTATTGCAACTAGAAACAAGTACGGATGAGTCATAATGACCCACGATACTACAATATATATGCAACATATAATTATGTAACATAAACATAACCATGGTGTCATTTTATAAATGACGTAAAACCCGTGAAGAGGCGCCAGATCGTTTCGATACTCCACAAGATATCCATTTCTTCTTACTTACTAAACTGCTAAATGAACCGTGGTGTAATTCCTCGCTCAAACACAAATCAAATGAATTAGAAGTAGTTCCCACAAAGACTATATGCAAGTATACATATCATTATATATACAAATCAAGCTATTCACATTGCTACACTGGTAGGGTGCATATTTATATATAATGATATGCACCTATATCCAAGATGTATATCTCATATACACATATCAAATCTCCCATATAATCATCATGCATAAGTGTGTATATCTATATATATATATATATATACAATAAGTCTTTCATATATATATATATATATATATATATATATATATATATATAAGGATGTATATCTCATATACACAATTCTCTCATATATTAAGTCATGTAATAAGTGCGTACATGGTATACACATTTCAAGTCTTCCATATATACCACCAACCAACACAACATATCAATAAGATCTCATGTTCACAAACACTTTGTTATCACAAGCTGCCCAAAGTAACCATATAAAGGATGTAGAAGATACCACTTTCATCGTATTGCTCCGCAATGACAATCATAATCATATCGTGCCAGCTGATACTGTGTTCAGTATCAAAGTACCTGGGCTCTTTCTGGTCCGAGCTCTACTCAGGAAAATAGCACTAGCCAATGTGCTCACCGTTATTAGTTCTGACAAAGGGGCTACTTCACCGTAGAGGGTAGCGAAATGGAGGGTGTGTGAAAACCGAATCCGTACGGCGATACATTGCAACCACGAATCCCATAATTCGTGAAGACAATGCATCGTCCCACCTTCAACATGAAAACTCAAGTAATGCCAGCTGGACTTATATGCAATGCACAAGTAGATGTTTACTTGCTAATTCTCAAGTAGATATAATGATCTACTAAACTCATACGATTATGCACATTGTTACAATAATCACAAAACCACAATAGGAGCTCATTTGAGTCTCTAAATCATAAGTGTCAAGTTGTTCACTCTATTCGATTCAAGTCCCAAAAGCTAGTAATCTAGTCAAATGGAATATAATTATCATAGGATCTCACCACGATCCTCGTAAGGTTCAATTGTTCCTTAACTCGACTCGCTGAGTCTTTACTACAATTCCAACCAAATAGAGTTTGAACACTATATGTGTTCCAAGACTCTTTCTATGTTCTCGCTTGAGGCATAGCAAGGTTCTCGTTCCATTTAGGAATCTTAGTTCAAAGTCCCAAGTCAATTATATAAGGGAAGCCTAAGTTGATTATTGTGAAATCAAGCTTAGTTCAATTTTGATTCATAATTCCACTTAATAGTAGAATCCAAGTTCACCACAATTCATTAACTATAGAACGTGATCAAAGCACGAAGGCAAATACATTCAATATGCTCATAAGTCATATCATAGAAACACGTAGAAGAATCAATTTTTGACAATGTAGGAAATCATGCATTTAGTCATAATATAAAATATACACAAGATTCCATATTCACTTATGAAATTCGGCAAGAAAGTCACAACTTAACCATCATCCATTATGTACTATCCAAGACTACTCCGTTAGTCTAGGATCATGAAGCCATTTACTAAACTCTTCCTAGAGTAGTAACTCATTCAATAACGCAAAGTCGATAGTAGTCAAAGACTTAAGCAACACTAGAGCGGTAATAACTGTAAGGTCAAACCATACCGTGTGAGTCTTAAATAACAACATGGTTATCCTAGCGACTTATACAAGTAGACTCCATGTATAGAGTACTAAAGATAGTCCCAATCCAAATCCTCTCAATTATGCATTTCTTTCACACAATCATATAAACCGCATAAGAACTCGATTGAGTCTTATAAGCACACATATCAAACATGCATTTTAATTCATCCCAAAGTCACGTAAACTAATACATTGGTCTAACGTACTACAAACATCGTAGGGATCGAATGTGGAGTCTATTGTTCAATAACTCCCTAATCTCAACTCCGGTGAGTCATTTCTAAAATTCAACCAAGTGGAGCATAGATACTAAATGCATCCCATTGCTCAATTCTATGTTCTCCGTTCATTTAGAACTTAATAACTAAGCCGTTCATGACCTTAAACTAGCCATAAACACATTCCCGAATTTCAAACCCTAGAATAGGTGATTTTGTTAAACCTACAATTGAAACATATTCTTTCACAAGAGTTGATCCTAGGCTCATATAGAACAACATTCATGCTTTGCACAAAGTAAAAATCACAACTTCATAAAGAAATCATAAAATCCTACACACATTTCATAGATTGAATTGGAGGATTCTACTTCACAAGAAGTGTTCCTAAGCATCATTAAAACAACTATAATGAAGGGGACATGTCATAATATTTAACATGAAAATTCTGGGAATTGTCAACTCACCTTTAGCCTATGAATAAAGGTTAGAAGGAAGAACAAACCAAGGATTGTTGTAGAGGAGAGCAAGGCCTTCGATTCGGCGGTCTCGGATCGCTGATCAGATCACCAGAACTCCGACAAATGGTCACTCAAGTTAGGGTTCTTGCTATGGACGAAAATGGAGGTTTACTCTCTGAAAATCTGATGCTTGGTGATCACAAATGGTTGCCAAGGCTGAAAATAGGTTTATATACTTCCCAAGAAAACCATAATCCAAGTGATGGAGGTTATGTGGCTTCTTATTGGCTAAGGAATGTAAGCCCTTGATAAGGACTCATCCAAGGGTTTAGAGAGGTTTGACTTAGGTCAAAAAGGGAGGCTCAAGTCACTTTGGACGTCCAAGGGCCAAGGGTAGGAGGGTCATCAACCAAAACTTACCAAAAAACCCGTATGTGTGAATTTCTGACCAATTTCTAGATTGTTGTTACTGGACAGTCGATCTTGTAAAATCGACCATAAATTGCTCACAACTCCAAATGAGGTGATTTTTTATTTTTATGAAAGTAGACTCATTAAAATATATTTTAGAATTTTAAATTACTCAATTTGGTCTTATATTCATCAAAATAAAGTTACAACAAAATCAAGTACCGAAGCTGATTTCCTGAAAATAGAATTCTGGCACAGCCGTAAGTCAGGACCTAAATGAGGTACTTAGGCACCTTGGAAAATTACCAAATTTTACAGGGAGTATCCTAACATATTAAGGTAAAATATAATAAATCTTTAGAAAATTCTATTTAGTATATTGGTACCAGAACTTTCGCGAAGTTCGCCCAAAAACAGGACTGAATCTGTGAAGTAATATGTTGGTCATCTTATTTCCAAATGCAACAAATCTATGAACATTGATTGTGCAAGTATGTTAAATACTAGTACACTTGGTCTAGAACTTAAATGAACTTCTCGCAAGTTGAAAGCACAAACAATATAAGCAACGAAGGCAAACACGAGAAACCCTAAGACTCAAACGATGCAACTAAGCTTCCAAACTTTCAACCAAGCATACTATGATCAAGATGAACATTATAAATCTCATATGCAAGGTACTAAGACTCCAATGAGACCTAGTTAAGTGCTAACATGCTAAGACGAACACTCAACGCATTAACAACAAAGCATGCAACGCATGAAAGACAATCACTGTACTATGATCATAACCAACTTAATGCAAGCATGAAATGAATGAAACGAAGTCTCTAGCATGTTAAGACATACAATAAACATGCTATAATGATGTTATACATGTAAAGAGGTTTGGGTTCTCACACTACGCGAGAAAACTCTCAACCGAGTCAAGTAACGAACAGCGTCGGTATACGACTTGTAACTTTAACTAGTTAAAGTCTATGGAACATATGGAATTAAGGTATTGACTTATAGATAGCATACCTACACAAATCAAGGTTCTTTCCTCAAGTTTAGTAAGTGAGGTCACGGTTAAACAGGAAATCAACACCAATAAAATCATCAAGTAATCAAAGGAAATATATGTTTCATGAGTCATATTCTCAAATGCATACAAGATACAAATTTCAACAAAAGTAGGAATTATGCGTTTAGTCATAATCTAAATCAATCATAGAATTTCATATTCTAGTATACAACCAAGCTAAGTTATTTACTTAACTATTAACCCATCATATATTCACCAAGACTACTTATTTAGTCTATGATACTTAATCAACAATTTTATACGCCTTACAATATTTCTAGAATGATAAATCATTCTATAGTCTCAACTCATTAAAGTTCATGTTAATTCATAAACCCATCTCATATATTCACGTGAATAGGATCGCACATTAGATACAATCCACTATGCTCTAAGAACATCTAAAGGGTCTCTACGTTGAAATTGAGGATATGCTCTACAATATCCCTGAATGGTAATCCATTCCTCAAACCAAATCAATACTTTTCTACTTGATGTTCATGCACCGAAAGATACTCACATTAAACCCCCATTCGCCATCGTTTCTATTACCCACATTAACTTAACCGTAAAAGCCTATACACTTTTAACCTACCCTTTGAGAGAGTAGGATGTGGGTGGGAAATTAATTTTATGGGACCATCTTTCAGTCAAACAAGTTTTCTGAAGACTTCTTTCTTCCTGTTAGTCGGAAAAAAAAAAGAAAAAAAAATTATAGATCGACGAAAAATGAAACGGAAGAAGAAGAGTGTAAGAAGATTCAAATGAAAGCATAACTTTCAAGAGAAAAATATATTAGAAAAATGTTGTTGAGAAATATGATGAGATATTTTTAGCTTGATATATTGTACAAAACAAGTTTGGTGGGGGGGGGGAGAAAAAGAAAAAGAAAAGTAAAAAGTAAAAGAAAACACCACCCCCCCACTTGTAGTCTTTGCATGTCCTAACCTAATTGGGAAAACTTCCTTTTGATTGGAAGTATGAGGGATAAAGGGTAGTCTTACTCTCTCACTTTGAACTCTAATCCCTTTCCATCATATCCCCCAACACCTTGGCCTTACATTACAAGCTATTAAAGACCTAATGATCTTCTTGCCAATGCTTGTGTTTGTTTTCTTTGATAAGTAAGGCATGTAAAATTGATCTAACACTTCATAATCACATTATTCGCAAAGCTCACTGTGTTAGCGTAATCTTAGCTATTACAAGTAATTGGGATAGGAGAGAATTGTATGTCATACATAGAAGTGCATGGGATGGATGTATAAGTTTTTGAAATCCTTGGCGATCTCTCTTTCTGTAATAGACCGGGTTTGGATGGTAGATCTCATATTCTATGATGCATTGGATTTAATTAAATTCTGATTTTCATATGAATGTGGTGCTTAGCTTAATAAAACTGTTTTAGTTGAGATATTCTCTAAGACTGGTATCACACACATGGAGAAATTAAGATGAGTAGCAGTTTCAAGTATAAGTCAGTCAATTTTATGTGATTAGTCTGCACATATGTGGTGAGCATTGGACTGAGACTACTTTGGTATGCCATGCTATTATGACTTGAGGTTGAAGCCAAAAAGATTTTTGTTTATCGTTTTAGTATAGTTTTATTCGCTTTTGTATTTATTAGTTTTTTTGTATTTATGTGCATAGTCGAGTCACTCGTTAGAGTCTCCTTGAGTTTGTGGGTTTCTAAAGGAGTGTAAATAGTGTCAAACTCCAAAAAGATTTTCGTTATTTTTGTTTAATTAATTTTGTATTTATAAGTATTGTTTACTCGTGGACGAGCAAAGTTTAAGTTTTGGGGTATTTGATCGATGTATTTTATACGTCGATTTCATATACTTTTATGACTTAAATTGAGCGATTCCACGAGGCTTTTGGCTAATGATGTATGTTTTTAAGTTGTTTTATGAGTTTCAGGGTTTTAGGTGAAATTATACAAATTATAAGGATTTTTGATGGAAATTCCAAGAAGGGGTCAAAGTGTAAATTGAATAAGAAACGACAGAAGATAAGGCTGGACACCTTGCGGCCACAAGGTGTATTCTACCTTGCCTCCGCAAGGTAGGTAGAGAGTGCAGACTTCAAGCCTCGGAATATGAAGCACCTTGCGGACGCAAGGGTGTCATGACCTTGCGGCCGCAAGGTAGTCAGAATGCAATTTTGTGGGTTTTCACGCTAGATTGAAAGACCTAATCCCTCTACAACTCCATGGTATAAATAGAGGCCGGTAGCCAAAGCTTTAGGACGGACAGAAAACAGTTTTTCATAGCTTTAAAATAGAATATATTTAGCGTGTATAACATAATTAGTTGTTGTAATTACAAGGATTGAAGATCGATTCATGTATTCTATCATCTCCATGTGTTTTTCATCTTCAAGGATGAACTAATCACCCATTAATCTAGGAGTTGGGAGGTAACTTGTATCGAATCTATTCTTTAATTATATTTTTATTCATTCAATTCTTGTTGATTGTGGTGATTATCAATCCCTCTATTATTTCACTTTGAACAAATGAATGTAATCGTGAATAATAAAGGCCTATAGGTGCAGATAACTGCATGATCAATGTGCATATGTCGTACACAGGCTCACTATCACAATAAATTGAACCTATCGATGCACGAGAGTGATAAGTTAGGGTCAGGTTCCATATATGACATAAGTGACAGTTAGATCATATGTTCTTGTGCTTAGGATATAGAATGGATGAATTATTTGAAGGTGGAGACTGAACGGTAATTCAACAGGCTATATCTATATTTTGTGAACGAACCCAAGTAATTGAATGATATTTTATTAAAATAAGCCATAGAGGAGATACAAGTGAAACACTAATCCTAGATTTCCCTCCACCATAAGATCTTCATAAATTGTGATTGCTGCTAATTTAGTTAACACTAGAATAATAATTAGTTTAGATTAAAATCATTATAAACAACCCCCTTAGTTTAATAATTTGCTACCGATAATCATGCTATCTGTGATCTTCTTGTCTCTGTGATTCGACCCTTGCTTCCCAAAACTATTCTACAATAGTCTTGTCCGCTTGCAAGGAAAATAATTAAAATAACACATCGATCAGTAGCATAGAACGTTATCGTGCTCGTCTTGTCGCCGAAGGTTTCCAGCAACGCCCCGACATTAATTATATGGAAACCTTCAGCCCAGTTGTAAAATCTGCTACTATTCGTACTTTTCTTAGCCTTGCGGTTACTAACAAATGGCATCTTCGACAGCTCGACATTAATAATGCTTTCCTTCATGGAACCCTTCACGAGGATGTTTATATATCTCAACCGCTGGGTTTTGTTGATGATCGATCACCCACTTACATCTGCAAATTACGAAAGGCAATTTATGGTCTTAAACAGGCACCTCGAGCTTGGTATTCGGAGTTAACATCCTTCCTTCTTGGTATGGGTTTCAAGAGATCTATTGCTGATGCATCTTTATTCATTTTGCATACTTCAACCTCCTTCATTTATTTAATTGTCTATGTTGATGACATTATAATAACTGGTATATCCTAATGCTACTCATCTTGATGCCTTCATTAATAGTTTGGCTAGCAGATTCTCCTTAAAAGATCTAGGAAGTCTCTCTTATTTCTTGGGTGTTGAAGTCACTCCCACCCCTCATGGTTTGTTTCTCAATCAACGGAAATACATCGTTGAGCTTCTTGACCGCTTGCAGATGCTCAATGCCAAACCCATCCCAACCCCAATGGTGATTGATCATCCTCTATCTCTTCATTCGGGCGACCCAATTGACAATCCTACTGAGTATCGAATGGCTGTTGGTGCTCTTTAGTACCTTACTTTAACAAGGCCTGATGTTTCCTTCGTTGTCAATAAGCTATCACAGTTCATGCACATGCCAAGAACGGCTCACTAGGATGCTCTTAAGAGGTTTCTTCGCTAACTTTGTGGTACTTTTGACAAAGGTTTTACACTCTTTCATGACTCCCCTATCGATCTTCATGCCTTCTCCGATGTCGATTGGGTAGGCAATAAGGATGATTACACATCTACTATGGGTCATATTGTATTTCTTGGTCATAATCCAATCACTTGGAGTTCCAAGAAACAAAAGTTTGTTTCCCGATCATCAACTAAAGCTGAATACAAAGCCGTGGCCTCCACCACTGCCGAAATAATGTGGGTTTGAAATTTACTTGGAGAACTTGGAATTCAGCTAGTTCATTCCCCGGTCATCTACTGTGACAACTTAGGTGCTACGCACCTCGGTGCCAACCCGATTTTTCACTTGCAAGAAACATCTTGCTCTCACCTATCACTTTATTCGTGAACAAGTTAAGCAAGGTTCTATGCGTGTCACTCATGCCTCAATAGGAGATCAAATTGCTGACTTCCTCACCAAACCTCTTCCTCGTTCTCCATTTGAAAAGCTTCTGTCCAAGTTTGGCCTCTCCTATAGACCGTCCAACTTGAGGGGGCATGTAGAAGATAAAGCTCACATATAAATTGTACTTTTTTAATTCTCAGTCATTGTATTCCTTTGGTAGTCTGTATCCTGCTCTCCGTTATCCTCTTTGTACACAATATAGGATAGATTTTTGAGGTTGTATTACTCTCCAACTCTCCTCCTTATTAAGCTTATATATACTGCCTCTTCATCATTAATAAAATGCAATCTTCGGCATCTTCAATACTTAATGCTTCACATTCTGCTAAGAAACTCTTGGCTGCTCCATGTTCTTCAAGTTTAAGCACTTTAATAGCTACAGTTTGCTGTCTCGAGCTGAAATATCCTTTGTAAACACAACCATATCTTCCTTCACCAATAAAGTTTTCTTAAGAGAAATCCTTGGTCGATTGAGCTAATTCGACATAAGAAATTTTTGGATGATAGCTGTCCTTTGTTGCAGTTGGTGGCTAGGGTTGTCTGACTCTTCTTCGCCAAAAAGTTATACAAACACATGCTAGTAGTAAAACTATTGAGAGAGGGATAGTAATTGCAAGGATAATTATTGTGCGAGCAGATAACTTCCTCTATTTCTTTGTGATATTTGTTGGACATACGTGCAGCATTAAATGGTTAATCCATCCTCATAGATTCTTATTTCCTTGAACTGATAACTCACTGATGTTTGCGAAAACTCCTTCAGTTGGAACTTCACCCTCGAGCATATTAAAGGAGAGAATTAGATTTGTAAGAAATCACAGCTTTTCAATAGACTCTGGAATCATCCTGGACAAATTGTTTCGAGAAAGATCAATGTCTTGAATGCTTTTTAGTAGTCCCAAAGATGAAAGAATAGCTCCTTTGAAAAAGTTACCTTGCATATCGAGGGATTCCAACATCAGATAGTTTCCAATATTGTTCGAAATTTCACCTGACAAAATGTTTTCCAAAATATCCAGATAGGCAAGATTTTTCAAGTTACCTACCTGTGAAGGTAATGATCCAGTCAAGTAGTTTTCAGCTAAGATGAGGCCAAGTGTGAGGGACCGAAGAGTAATGACTTGTTCAGGTATGGCTCCAGAGAGATGATTCTGCCTAAGAGACAGCCCTTCCAAGTTGCTGCAATTACCTAAAGAAACAGGTATACTTCCTTCTAGTATATTTTCTTGGAAATTAAGAATGTTTAGCATAGTAAGGTTGCCAATGGAGAATGGAATTTCACCCGTAATGTTGTTCCTTAAAAGGTCAAGTTCTTTCAACTTGTATAGTTTTCCAAGGGAATCTGGAATGTTGCACGTAAGCATATTAGTATCTATTGTCAAGTAGGTCAAGCCAACAAGGTTTCCGACTCCAACAGGTATGGTCCCAGAGATGTAATTTTGATCCAACCATACCCGTGTAAGAGTTGTGGAGAGATTAGCAATGGAATCGGGCAAAATACCTCCGATCTGAATTCTAGATAAACTCATTATTATCAGGCTTGTGCAATTGATTAAGGTTGACAAAAACTTGATGTCATTGGTTTTATCTAGTGGGTTATGGCCAAAATGCAAGGTTTGTAACTGTCGAAGGCTTCTTAAATTCATCAGTATGGAACCTGTCAAAGAATTGTCTCTGATGCTAATTTTAACTAGTCCTGAAGCATTGGCTAGTGATCGTGGAATGGATCCATAAAATCCATTCAAATCAGCTAAAGGTTGTTTGAGATTAGGAAGAGCAAGGCCCAAGTTAGGTGGAAATGATCCGGTCAACTGGTTATTTGTGATGGAAAGTGTTTGGATTGTGGAAATGTTGTACAGTTGTGAAGGAAATATACCAGATAATATATTTGAAGAAATTTCCAACACCTGTAAGTTGGAAAGCTGTCCAAGATTGAGAGGAATAGTACCGTAATGATTGTTTTTGG
This sequence comes from Codonopsis lanceolata, assembly GCA_013146195.2. Lineage (NCBI taxonomy): Eukaryota > Viridiplantae > Streptophyta > Magnoliopsida > Asterales > Campanulaceae > Codonopsis > Codonopsis lanceolata. The sequence continues at coordinate 6,851 of JABEVN020003449.1, read as the reverse complement.
ATAGGCTGAGTATACGAAGAGAGGAGAGGTTCCCTAACGATGGAGGGATGTTTCCAGTGAAATTGTTTCTGGAAAGACTCATGGCATGGAGCTTGGAAAACGTGCTAAACTCAACAGGAATGTTTCCTTCAAGTTGGTTTCCCTTAAATCGAGGATTTGAAGGCGACCATTGAGTCGATTCTGGGAAGGTTACCTTGGAAGGAGTTATTAGCCAAGCGAATGTATTGAAGGCGGTGTAACTTTCCAATTTCCTCTGGGATTGTGGCTCGAAATCTATTGTCTCAGAAATTGATCTCCTCCGGGAATGTGAGGTTCCCTATGTAAGGGGACAAGGTACTGTCAATTGAAGGGATGACAGATTAAGGACCGTTACCCTTTGATGGCGAAGACCACATGTGATTCCACTCATCTTGCAAAAATGAAGAGAATCATTCCATGAGCTAAGAGCACGCGTCGGATCTTCTGGGGTATGTATATATCTTTCTTTATGGCAAGCAATGCTTGCACATGCATCTCATTTGTGAAACCAAATGAGGTAGTCAATTGCAATAACATGATAACATAAGAGAGAAAGTAAGATGAACATGCTAAAGGAAGCAGGAAACTCATCATAATTTCACCAAATGTAAGCAGAAGAAGAAGATCAAGATGCGTGATTAATCTTCTTCTTTGGAGCACAACGTCGATTATTTTTTACTTGATGTCTGTTAGGATCAGAAGGTAGTAATATGGGGATTATAAGTTCTGAATTTTATGGAGAGAAATGGAGTAGGAGATGTATAAGAGAAGGCTTATATTTTGTATTACTCAACTCATATATTTCTCACACCTTAGCCATTACATCAATCACTTATTTATACTAGAGTGATGAATATTCTAGACTCAATCTAGATACATTCTCCAACATTAACTAAAACATAAATATGGAAAACTAAAAGACTTTGGAATGGGGAAAGAATGGATGTATGTATCAGCACATTAATCTCAATACTCCCCCTTAATGTGCTGCCACAACTCCAAGAAACTCCCTTAATTTATGGAACTTTTCTTTGGGAAGTGCCTTTGTAAAGATATCCGCCACTTGCTCCTCACTCTTGCAATAGTTGAGCTTGATCTCACTTTCTTCAATAGCGTCACGAATGAAATGATGTTTGATAGCAATGTGGCGAGTACGACTATGATAAATTGGATTCTTCGCCATAGCAATAGCGGATTTGTTGTCACAAAAAGTTGTAGTAGACTCCTTTTGAATCTCTCCAACATCTTCTAAAATTCTTCGCAACCATATAGCTTGAGAAGTATCTATAGCAGCTGAAACATACTCCGCTTCTGCAGATGATTGAGCCACAGATTTTTGCTTCTTTGACGACCAAGAAAACATACTTGAACCAAGAGAAAATGCATAGCTGGAGGTGCTTTTTATATCATCACCACAACCTCCCCAATCACTATCACAATAACCATGTAACTTAACACTTGCATTCTTCTCATACTACCAATGAGCTCTAGCTCAACTGGTACTGCTCACTTCTCCTAACGGAGAGGTTGGGTGTTCGAGTCTCACTAGTGACACCCTGGACTTTACAACTCTCAATAGAGAGGTCGGGTGTTCAAGCCTCTTCAGAGGCATCGTTGTTGTTAAAGCCTTATCCAAAGGCCCCATTTAGCTACTCACTTATCTTAACGGAGAGGTTGAGTATTCAAGCCCTACCAGAGGCACCCTGGGACTTAACTACTCTCAACCGAGAGGTCGGGTGTTCAAAGCCTCCCCAGAGGCACCAATTGTTCGAGCCATACTAAAGGCATCATATATATATAATTGTAGCCTTTCAAGGCATTAAAAATAATTTAAAAAAATATATATAAAAGAGTTGGGGTACGGTCTATCTCCCCTCCAACCTTAAGAAAAAAAAAATTCTTCTCATACTTCATGCCAAAATTGGTAGTACCTCTAATGTATCTCAACACCCTCTTTGCTACCCCAAAATGAATTTGACTCGGATCATGCATAAATCTTGACAACAAACTTGCAGCAAACATTATGCCTGACTTGTAGCCGTAAGATACAACAACTTTCCAACCAAACTTCTATAAATAGAGGCATCAACCTTCTTTGCATCATCATCTTTCAACAACTTCTCATTCACAATCAGAGGTGTTTCCGTAGGATTGCAATCATCCATCCCAAACTTTGCTAAAATATTTTCAGCATATTTCTTTTCACAAAGAAACACACCATCTTGTTTTTGATAAATCTCCATACCAAGAAACTGATATAGCAAGCCCATGTCATTCATCTCCTATCTTTTCATCATATCCTTCTTGAACTCAAGGATCATTTTCTCATTGTTACCGGTATAAAGTAAATCATCAACATAAAGAGCAACAATAAGAATAGAGTTACCTTCGGTCCTTACGTACAAAGTTGGCTCACTTTTGCTCTTTTGGAACCCTTTTTGAGCAAAATAAGAGTCAATGTTGTTGTACCAAGCACGAGGTCCTTGCTTCAACTCATACAATGCCTTCTTCAACTTGTACACCTTCTCTTATTTGCCTTTTTGTAGGAAACCTTGTGGCTGCTCCACATAGATCTCTTCCTCCAATTATCCATTCAAAAACGCAGATTTGACATCCAATTGATAGAGCTTCCATGATTTTTGGGCTGCTATGGAAATGATAGCTCTAATCGTATCAAGACGAGTCACCGATGCAAATGTTTCATTGAAATCAATTCCGGGCTGTTGTGTATAACCTTTAACAACCAACCTTGCCTTCTTTTTGTTGATAGATGCATCCGGATTCAGCTTTACCTTGAACACCCATTTCACTCCAATGATCTCCTTGTCATTTGGCTTTTTAACTAGCTTCCAAGTCTTGTTCTTCTCTATGGCTTGAATCTCATCTTCCATGGATTTTCTCCAATCTTCCTCCTTGTAAGCTTCTTCAAAATTTTCAGGTTTAGAGACACAAAAATTGCATCTTGCATAGATATCACTCAAATCCATCAGTCTTATTGGAGTTGATTTGGGAGAAGATGAACTTGATCTTGGACTTGAACTTGAACTTGCCGAAGAGCTAGAAGATACATGTGGGCTGCTAGGTGGACTTGAATGAACTTCAACCTCACCATTTTCTTCTTCAAGATCTTCATCATCATCTATAAGAGCTACACCCTTCTTGACCTTTTTGTTCTTCCAATCCCAAGAAGCATTCTCATCAACCAACACATCTCGGCTAATAAGAACTTTGTTGTCTTTCAAGCTCCAAACTCTGTTCCCTTTTGACATGGTACTATACCCAATAAAGATACATTTTTTACTAGCTTCATCAAGCTTCCTTCTCTTTTGTTTTGGAACTTGAGAATAGCAAATGCTCCCGAACACCTTCAAGTGCCTCAAAGATGGCTTTCTCCCACTCCAAGCTTCAAATGGAGTTTTGTTGTACAAAGCTTTTGTTGGACTTCTATTAATCAAGTACACAACTGTATTCACGGCTTCACCCCAAAAAGTCTTTGGCAAACCCTTTGCATGAAGCATAGACTTGCCTATTTCTTCCACCTTTTGATTCTTCCTTTCGCTTACTCCGTTTTGTTGAGGAGTATAGCGAACAGTGATGTAATACACCGATTCCCGGTTAGCTTGAACTGTGTGCGATGCTCACGTTTCTTTCTTGGCTGATTGCTCGTTTAGTTTGTGAGAGAGTCTAGATGTGTATGAGAGACCACATGAAGACCAAAACACTATTAAGAGATGCCATATAGTTGTTGACTTGCTAAAGTCACAAGTCGTTACTCGACGATAGTCGGAATGCAACGCGATTGAGAGTTTGCTTGCGTTTTGTGTTCGTGACCTCGGTTTGGTCCTATATCTTTACATAATGATTGATTAACATGTTTATATGTATTAGACTTCTAGTTTGAGGCATTCCTTAAGTCTCGTAAAGTTTCGACGCTCCAAGGATAGCAATTCCCCTTATCGCGTAGTTTGAGATTGAGCCGGGAGATCGCCTCGTCTTTCGGGAGCTCTTTTCTCCCATCTGTTGTTAATTATCTGAAGGGAATTTAGGCCTATTTAATAGCATTTTGAAGTGTTTATGTAATACCCCAAATTTTCCATATTAAAATAAATTTTTCTTTATAAATTTTTACCAAATATCAATAATTATTATGGGCTTAACTATTCAATTTGGAGTTTATAAAAATTGGGTTAGGCCTAATGCACTTGAGTTTTATTCTAGTGGGCTTGATATTAGTCATTTAATATACTTTGAGTTTGGGCTTGACCCACCAAATTTGAGTTTCCTTCACTCAAATAAAAAGTGGTGATATAATAATAATAATAATAATAATAATAATAATAATAATAATAATAATAATAATAATAATAATAATAATAATAATAATAATAATAATAATATAATAGTAATAAATTAGATGATATGAACAGAAGGGAATAGGAAACGGAGAGTCGGTTCGTGGTTCTTGAAATCAGTCAAACAACCGGTTGAAATCCAAAAGACATCACTTTCCTTAATATAAAAAAAAGGAGGAAGATGGATACTCTCTTTTCCCAGCCAAGCACAAACAAACAGAGAGAATGAGAGAGTGAGAGAGAGACGACAGTAAGAGAGGGAGAACGTATCGGAAGCCGTCTGCGAGATCTTCGGGTGGAAGGAACCAACGACGCACCGAATCATCGTTAGACAAGTCGCGGGTCGTGATTTGGAGGTAAGATATTGCCTCTTCCGTTCTAAATTGCAAATTGTTGATTTTTCTATTGAACTAGACAAATAACTGTAATTCCATGTTTAAACGAAAAAGAAAAGAAAAGATTGTTTTGGGTTGATAATGGAAAATCAGTGTTAATTATTCATTCGATCAATTGAGGGAGAAAAGGTTGTCTTTAATAAACCAAGTTACGAACAAAAGAAAAGAGAAGGAGAGCAGAGGGAATGAAAAACGAAATTGACAGGTCTTAGACAGAAAGAAAGAAAGAAAAGGGAAGAAGAAAAGGAAAGTGGGTTGTTGATAATACTAAAGAAAGAAGGAAATAAGTATATATATTGTAATCTACTTGTCTAGACCATATAGCCAAATCAATTACTGTCAGGAGGAAATTTCGGTAGATGATGGCCTAAATTTTTTGAGTCTAATATAGAATATTATAATTGTTAATTGTAGACTTGTTTGTTGATTATTCAAAAAAAATATAATAATAATAATAATAATAAATAAATAAAATAAAATAAGATTTTCTAATAAAATTGGAAGGGAGTTTAAATAAATGATAATATAATAGTTACCGCCAAATTATAATTATGTTAATTAAATTAAAACTACTATATGGCCAATAGTTAATTAATTAAGTTATATTTTTGAAATTAGATTTGGAGCAAACAAACTTAAGGTGATCGTTCGTGTTTTGGGAAATTACTTCGCTAAGCTTGTCAGGTAAGGGATTATACCTCTTATAGTCTCGATTCTTGTTTATCCTCCGTTAGACTTTCAATTTATTTTATTGACATCGATATTCTTTTGAAACATCACGCGACTTGGGCTCAGTAATTGATTTGAATTCCGTCGATTTCACTTCTTTGAAAATCATAAATTGATTCACGTTTGACTTCATTTAATTATTGAATTTCATGTTAGTTATTCTTCCTACATGAAATATATGATTGTTGTGATAAATATTGTGATACAATTTTGTGATGCATGACCTAGTAAAATTTGACTATCGCTTCTTGAAACTCTCGCCATGATCATTTAAATGATTTTTATGACTATCGAATGCCACATAAAATGCGAGCATAATTATTGAATGATCGAACTTATCGAATACCACCTAGCTAGTGGTATATGGTTATCCTGATAAACAAACATTTGAATTATCGATACTCTTCTGAGTAATTATTGAATCTGTTTATCGATACTTTCTAGTAAATATTTTAAAAATTGTTTTATGATCATGGGACTTCGGAGTAATTTATCGCCTCCAATCAGTATGGGATTGCAGACAGCTGATCACTGAGTCGCTTTTGTTGTTAAATTTTCATTTGATTTTTTTATTTTGAATTGAAAATTTGATAAATTGCTTCCGCATATCGATACTTGAATTGTAAACTTTAAATATTGAAATTTACTCCTCTTTGATTTATTCTGGTCAACTCCTCCTTAGTAACCGAGGGGTCAGATATGATCTTGCCGAGCATTGTTCGCTTCACCCTTTTTCTTTCAAATTCTCCTTCTTCGTAATGAGTAGGAATTATGAGAAGACTTGACTCTGACAAAACCATGATGACGTTCCGAGAGATTTGGATCTAGACTTTATTTATTAAAATGATAACTTTTAAGAAAGATTGACTTTTTTTAGCATCAAGGTTGTAGTAAATTTTATTAAGTTATTTGACTTGAGTTAAGGATGTTTGAAGGTTTATTTATTTTGAGTTGAGAATATTTATGATTTTAAGATGTTATTGTAAGTGACGTGGTCAAATTGTGGGACCGCGGTGCCTGCATCGAGTTTGGGGCGCATGCACGGTATCGAGCTTAGATTTCAGATCCGCATGGGTTAGAAAGTAAAATTTCTAAGATTTAATCATAGGGTAGGAGTTGGACGATTTTGCACTTGAGGTTATCCAATATCATTTTTTTGGTGCATGAACTTAGAGAGATAATAGTGATGTCTAATAATAACCGATATATATTTTTTTGGAATTTGTTGGAAATGGCATACAACAACACCGGTAGGACTCGATTGCTTCACCCGTAACACCCTGCGGGAACAAGAATGAGTACAACGCGCTGTGATACTGAATCGAAGAAATGAACCAAAAAGTTAGTACAAAATCAA
>JABEVN020003448.1:0-18189 GCA_013146195.2 Codonopsis lanceolata | reverse complement strand
AGATTAATAATTTCAGAAACTCATTAACACTTCTTAAAGTATTGTTTTTAGAACTAAACTCTAAACACAGATCACCAAAGCACAAAACTAGATCATGCATGACTATATATATATATATGTTTCTATTTGGTCGGAGGGTTGACGTAGCTTCCCATCCTCACTACGATTCCGTCCATATCTCGCACATACCCCACCTTCTGACCCCATTCTTTCTCCTCTGGCTTGCACACTGCCTCTGCTCCATTCTCCACCGCTCTCTGCTCATAACCAATTATACTAGTAATAATAATTCATGATAATTGAAAACAAATTGACATCAATGAATTACTAATTATAAGATAAGATCATACCTTGTAGGCAGCATCAACATCTGAATAAGCAAAACAGACCTCAACAGGGCCTCTCTCACGGCCCGATCCCGGTGGTAGTTGGACTGGACCGGTAAGATCATCTGTCTCATGTTGTGCAGTGGTGTAAACGCTATTGTCGTCTGACGCTCTCTAGCTCTCCCCATCTGTGGGACTCGTCCAACCGACGGACCGAGTAGCCGAAGGCCTTTGTGTAGAAAGCAACCGATTTGGCTACGTCCTTGACGTACACCACCGTGTAGGCGAATGCTGGACTCAACGACGCCATCGCTAGCTTACCTCTCTTAATAAATTTCTCCTATTGCATTACTCCTACTATATATCTCTTTCTTCACAACCAATCTTGCATTGCCACGGATGATGATGATGAATTGATGATATCATCATGCTTGCAGATACAACGTGGCATCTTGGATCTAACACGTGGCGCTCATGCATCTAATTTTTTTTTGTTTTTCTTGCTGTTTCTCTTCTGCTGTTGCCACCTTGTCGCTTCTCTTCACACGTGCTGCAATTGGACCAATTCTCCTCGATCTCTTTTGGGCCGTTTCAAAATTCTTTTGGATCCATTTTCTTTTTCGATCACTAAAATATATTTTTCAGGGTAAAATCTTAAAAATACCTTTAATAAATAAAATATACATACAAAGCCCCACCCAAAATTAAACATCGTACTACAAAAATTAAGTATCACAATACGAAAATTGACCATTATAATACCAAAATTATGCATCGCAATATACAAAATTAATCCCAAAATAAAGAGAGAGAGACGGTACCTTTCTTTCTATATCTTCACATTAAATGTCTCTCCTTCATTAAATGTCTTTTCTCGGTCTTTCTCTCTCTCTCTCACACATACACACACATCATCTTCTCCAAACCAATAGACCTGGGTTGACTGTGATTGCCATTTGAGTTTTGGATATATAGTTGCAGTGATAAGGGGTTTGTGGTTAGTGGAGTAGGTAGGATGATTTTATTTCTCAACAACTTAGTTATGAAATGTGAAATGTCCATGGCTTGGACTAATTCAGTTGTTCCGAACTGAGCCACCATCAATTGCTCATTAAATATCTTATTTTGTTTAATTCATGGATCCCACTTCAACTTGTACACGAAGCCATTCATTCAACCGTACCAAGATAAGATGCAGCAGATTGCTCCTAATGAAATGATTTTTGACTCCTTCATAGTTCATACCCACAGTCCAAAAATTAAGCATCACAATACAAAAATTACGAATTACAATGCACAATTAAAATCTGTCCAAATTTGGGGATTAAAATTCAAAAATTGGGATTCGTAATGGGCATCGCTATTCAAAAATTGGGCATCACAATACATAATTGAAGTGCGTTAAACCCGACCAAATTTGGGCATCGCAATGCTTTCGAAGGAAAAATTGGGCATCGCCGAATACAAAACCAATTCCCGTTGGACCCACTTATGACTCGTTTCAAAAGATAAATACAAGATACAAAAATCAAAATAATATCCACCAAGCATATATACTTTTGAAACAGAAGAAGACCTCACAAGCAAACATTATCACTTAATGTAAAAGTTGCTTTCATTCAAAACCACAATTCTTTCCACAATTCCTACGCCTACTTTGGCAAAGACTTGTTTTCAAAAAGGAGAGGGAGCCCCAGACCTGTTAATCTACATTTGGTATGCTCACACTAGAGCAGGGGGACAATGCTTTCCCCATAATCACACTACGATGCCTGTGTAAGGCAGCGATTCCCGGACGGAGGCTACGATTCTCGCGTTAGAGGCTACGATTTTCGCGTCATAGGCTACTATTCTCTCGTCGGAGGCTACAATGCTAACCTTAAATGTAGATAATTCAGACGGGGTTTCCACTCAAAATAACTTTCCGAACATGCTTCACAATCCATTCCAGGTAGTCTTATGCATGTATCTTATTGAAGAAATCGACAACTTCAATTTTGATTCCTCCCAGAGCAATTATTGATCCATATTCATGGTTGCCCAGTGGTCGAGGAGTCGTGGATAGCAGGCCCATATTGCTGAGATAAGGCAGACGATCGAGGAGCTCATTTGCGTTGTAGGAGGCTAATCGATGTAGATAATCAGACGAGGGAGAGAGAGAGAGGACTATGTACGTATGGGTATTTTAGGAACAAATTAATGAAAGTGGAATTTTGCTATTTTTTAAAATAGGATAGTCGGCGGTTACAATTGTAGAAAATGGTACTAACCATAATTATTCCTTCTTCTTTTTATGGATCCATACATATCCATAAAGCTGAACCCTCGGGCTTCAAATTTTATCGGGGTAAAATTTAATAATTCATGGTGGTTCACTTTGATAAATTTTTAATTGCTACAGTATTTTATGTTTTTTTAATCGAAAAAAATAATTTTGGGGTAAATAGAGTATGATACATTTAATGAGTATGAGGCGCTCTACGGATCACTCACTCAAATGCATCGGGTTGCTTCAATTTTCGCACCGCGATATATCAATTTAAATTGCATCAATTTTTGAACTACCAGACATCAATTTTAATTACTTAATTTAATTTTGCATTGCACTACATCAATTTTAATTACATAATCCAATTTTGCATCGCGTTCCAAAAATTGATGCATCGCTTACAAAATCATAATGAACCAGACGTTTCTTCTTCCTTTTCCTCCTTCGCCTTCATATCCCTACTGAAAAATCATCAAACTCAGCATAGATCCATTACAGTTTTGTACTTAATGAATCGGAAAAAACGTTTATCTTTCGGGGGCGTTGCCCGAGAACCCCACGAAAGAGCGCTACCCTTTCAACCTGACCAAACATGTCGACCCTATTTTGATGCGTAACAATCGTGATTTTCGAACTCCAGAGTGTTGGTCATAGTTGTGGAAAAAGACAATTTGGGCATTTTAGAAACTATATTTTGAAAATGAATTCTAGTGGTTGAAAAGTGAAATTAAAAAACTATTTGAAAAAATGTACCGACCAACAATTTCTCCTATTTTATACACGTTGACTGGTCGAGGGTTGAGTCTGAGCTAAGCATAATACAAGAGTATTTTACTGTCAAAGTTGATTTGGTTGTCTTCAAGTTCAACTAATACTCAAACTTGGTGTGGGCTTAATTGCAACCAAATTAGAACATCAAATTTAAGCTTGTTTCAAAAATTTATTACTCACCGTTCATAAATTATTGTCATATTTAACTTTTTAAAGTTAAGCTGACGACTTTTTTAGAAATTAATGTGACATATATTGCTTGATTTTTTTTTCAATTGAACAGATTATCAGCCAAAAATTACAAATTACATCTTTTATAATTCTGAAAAAATAAATAAAAAAATTCAAAATTTTATTTAAGAAACTATCAATTTGACTCAAAGAAAAGTGTAGTAATATTTCTCACATTTGACTTACATGTACAACTAACTAGCTGGAACTTGTTGAAATCGGCAAAAACAATATAAATTGAATAACATAACCCAATAGAGTGCAATAGGGTTCCAAACTGACATGTCCTCTTTACATGTCTTTTGATAATTCGTATGTTTTTAAACTCACATAACATATCTTTAAGGGAAAATTATCTTTTTGACCATCGTACTATTTTCAACTACCTGATTTAACCAACCACATTTCATAACTCTCAAATTGACCATTGTACTAAATAGTTGGTAGGTTTTGGTCCATGCCAACAGTTGTATCCAATTTTTTAACGGCGTGTTGAGTTGGACTAACCGAGGTTATGTCCACGCTTGCGTGGACCTTTTTTATTTTTAAAATTGTAATTTACATCGTGGAACATATAATACAGGATTTGGTGGGGAAATTTATTTCCCTCAATAGACAAATAACTTCATACGCGAAGGAAGAAATTAGGGTTCATCTCACGCCCAATTCACAGTCCCTGATTCGTGAAGTGAACTAAAGATTTGTGTGTTTACTTGAAGATTACTAAGAGTCAGGTATGTTTATTTTAGTTTTCTTTGTTCGAAAAAGTTAGGGTTCTTCACTCGTTGGATTTGAGAGTTTCAATTCGAAACAAGTTTTGCGCTTTTCTGATGTATGATTTAGATTCGTTTACACATTCGAATTCAGGGCTTTTTGAAATTAGGGCTTGGGGTTTGAAATAGGTTTTGAAATTAGGGTCTTGTCTGTGTTTTGTCATGTGCTTTGTCTGTAGTATATGTGTTTGTGATGTCTTTGAAATTAGTGTTCATGGTCCCCTCCCCCACTTTAACTTTATGTAAAGCTTTATCTATGTTTGTCTCCCCATCACCAATTTTTATATTGTAGTTTTTGACTTTTCAAAAACCTAAAACACTTGTGTCAATTAGACATGTGTAATGTCTCCATTTTTCCAATTGTTTATTGTAGTAGTCATTTGTTTGGTTTGTTTCCTTCCATGCAAAATGACTAAAACTATGGCTTTGTGCATTCACTTTGATGGGATAATTAGGTGTAAGGGTAAAATAGGCAAAGCCTATTTTATCTTGTTTTCACCTTTCTTGGTCAAAGTAGGATTTTATTTTAGTCAATGTTTATTTAGGTGTTAGATTTTGTTTAGATTATTTTTGGTAGATTGATTTGTTTTTTGATAGGAAAATCTTTCAAATCTTTCAAAAGATTTTGACAACATATTTTTGGTAACTAGATTTATGTAAATAATTTTGTTATTTGATGTATTTTAGTCTAAATAGGAAACATAATCTCTTATGTTTGATAACTAATCTCTTTCCTAGTAGGATTGTGTTTTCCTTTTCTTGGCCTTGCAGATTGTGTATATATATTGAGGCCGATCATGAAGCATCGCGACCCGTGAGAGCATTAAGAAGAGATACACCGCAAGAGAGCTTACAAGAGAGAAACTATTCAGGAAGCTTGAGGGAGAAAAACTACTACCATATTCAGAGAGCTTGGCGTGCGGTGAGCTGAAGAGATTAGATCGAAGCTATAAACCGTGAAAGCATCCTTGCCAGTAGTTACAAGCAGCTTTATCCTTTCGAAGCCGCGGTGAAACTTCGAGAATACACCATTGTCGCCTTCATCGATTTATCGTGAAAATGCTTCATGGCCGTTGCTTCACGCTTCAACAGCTTCGTTGTCGCTGCAGAAACTTCAGAACACGGCCTGTGTTTCCGAAGTTCGCTTTTTGTGCTTTTAGCTTGTTTCGTTGTTTTGTAGTTGTTTTAGTCTTTCTTCCCACGCTTGTTCTAGTAGTTTATGTGGGTTTTTGGTTCTCCAAGATTCTATATCTTGTGAGAATTTTGTGTTAATCGTTAAGATTAAAATGTTGTTGTTTTAATATATTGTGTTGCTTGAGGCTTGATCTACAAGATACTTGTAGATTGTTTTTGTGTGATTTTTCGCCTTTCTAAGTCTGCTTTGTTTTAAATCTGAAAATATACTTCCGCTGCTATTTTCTCGGAAACACTTTTAGTTCACATTGTTATCGCTATTGTTGCAACATTCACCGCAACATTGATCGTAACATCGTCCCATATCGAACGTGGCATCGCTTCTTTCAATTGGTATCAGAGCCTACTCTTGATATCACTAAGAGTCGATTCTGTTTAAAGACGTGATGGATTCTCAGTATGAGAACGTGGTTCGCCCTCCTACTCTCACAAATGCTAATTATTCTATATGGAAAGTCAAGATGCGCATCTTCATCAAATCCATTGATGAAAGAGCGTGGCTTGCTGTTTTAAATGGTTTGAGTCCTCCTAAAACCGTCAGATTCGATGGTGATGTCAAGATCACCAAAGAATCGAATGGACCAATGATGATAGGAATCTCAAGCTTCTTTTAACTCGAAAGCCTTGTCGCTATTTATAAGGCCTTAGATGCAAATACTTTTAGGGTGATAGCAAATTATGAATCTGCCGCTAAAGATGTGTGGGAGGCCCTTCACTTTATGTGAAGGACCGCCAATGTTCACCTTTCTTGAACTAAGAATGCCCAGCACTCAGTTTGCCTTGAATGCTGTTTGTGATTCTGATTCTGAAAATGCAGATGTTTCAGCCAATGTGTCACCCGATGTTGCAACATCAGGAGCAACATTGGGAGAGACATTGAGCAGAAACAGGAACAATTTCTTCTGTTTTAATTCCACAATTGCAGAGGATGATGGTGACACGATTCAGACTGCTGAAGGTTACAAATAATCGTACAAAGATTGGGAAAAGAGAGCTCATCAAGTTATAGTGCTTGGAAAGGCAAACGAACTGCGAAAAAGGCTAATGAAGAACAAAAAAGAATACATAGTGAGGTCGGAGAGTGTCCTAAGTAGAAAGGATGTGGAGATTGAGAAGTTAAAGGAGCCTTACTCAAGCAAAAGAGACAATGACCAAGTGGAATTCTAGCAAACAAAAGGTTGATGATTCTTTGTCAATTCAGTAATACTTCTAGATCGTATTGGTTTTGTCCCTAAGGTATTTGTGAAAGAAGGAGAAGGAACATCCGAACCAAATGCATCAATGAAAGTTTTCCAAACTTTTTTCTCGTGGAAAACCGGAGTAAGAAAGAAAAATTATGTTTGTCACTTCGCCATAAGCCTCGGTCACATACAACTTTTTTGTTTTCTAAAAGGCCATGTATGAGAATGAAATGAGGCAAGATTTCTTTGAAAAACTCATTGGCGTAACCTGTATGAAGCCACGCCCGCGCCAATGTTGCAACATTGGCGCACACATGGAAGCCTCATTCAAAGACAAATCGAAATTTTTCAAAAATCTCCAACCCAAAGTTTTTAAACAGATGTGGGTTCCTAAGGGTAGTAATGACAAAGGCAAGTCCAAATATTGTGAACCTTTTGATATATGTCCCGGTTCTAAGCCGGCCCTATGATGAATCTCCTCCAAAATCTTCGAACCAGCATTCGAAACCAGTAAATCTGCACATGATCGACTAAACTTGCATATTCTGAAAGTTCAGCCAATGTTATTCACAATGTTTCACCCAATGTTTCACCCAATGTTGCAACAATGGGAGCAACATTGACGTAAACTTGGCAGATTCGAAACGTGTCCTGAACTTTCGTAATCAGGTCCTGTACATTCAGAAAATCAGTCAAATTTGAATGGTTGCAGCCATGACATTCCTAGCCGTATTCAAAAAACCATCCAATCTCTCGTGATAGGTGATATTCATGATGGCATATACACAAGGAGAAGAAGTAAGGTTGAATCTCAAAATTTGCATGCTTATCAAAATATTTTGAGAGAAGCCTTAAATCTTTTATGGATACTTCAAATGATCAAAGATTATGTGTTCACATTGATGTGTTAACCTTGTTTTTTGATAACACCTATGCATTTTGCTTAGCACAAAAATCCAGTTCATTATTCTCGAACTAATCACATTAATATAAGACACCATTTTTTTTTAGAGACTTGCTTGATTATGTAAATTGTTTGCATTGAACATGTTGGGACCGAAAATCATCTTGTCGATATATTTGCCAAGTGTCTTGTTTTTGAGAGATTTTTCAATCTTTGGAAATCTCTTGTGTTTTGTGTGCCATATGATTTTACACTTAGTTAATTATTAAAAAAAAAATAGGCATGATTGCATTTTGTCTTTAGAGGGCACTCTAGATCAATTGACTCACATGTATGTGTCTCTTGTGGTTGCTTGGGAATTTCATTCAAAATATGTTGTGATTTTTTGTTATGATTTTCTCTCTCTCCTAGTTCTTGAGTATGTTTGAAGTCCACAAAGGAAAGAGCTACCTTTTGAAATTTTTGGGATGTTGCAATTTGTCAAGGTACTATGGAGCTTAGGCTTTCATGGGTTGATCTTGAGAAAATTGACTTCCCTTAATTGAAAAAGTGTGAAAGCTACCTAACGGAAAAGAGCTACCTATGAACAAGGTTGTGGCACCTTTCTTTTGGGACTATGAATCTTCGGATTTCATGGGTTGATCAAATGCAAAATTGCTTCCCTTGGTAAATAGTGTGAAAGGTTCCTAGTGGCATGTATTGAATAGCTTGAAATAAAGTAGAGCTATATTCCTAGGGAAATAAAGTACCTATGGATTTTGGTTGTGAAAAATTTATGATCTTGGGAGAGAAGTTTGGTTGAGAAAAAAAAATGCAAAATTGAAAATAAAATCACAATTTTGGTGAATGCATCTCCCAATGCAGCAACATTAGGAACTACATTTTTTGATCTGGTCTTTATCACTTGTGTGTGATTGCATTTTTTATTTTGCCTAGCTTTTAGTCATCATGTTTTTAGGCATAAAATTTTAGGACATGCATTGTTGGCAATGATATCAGCTTGGTGAAATTTTGTCCTAAACTCAAACTGTGCAAATCAATTTTCAAAAATCTCCATGTTGAAAAATATTTAGTGGATGTCTAATTTTTGTGGGAAACTAAGAGGTTTTGAATCTGGATATGATGTGCTCAGTTTTTGCTAAGTGGTGTGATCAAATCTTGGTGAACACTTTATTGTGTTTTTTCAAAATCTTTGATTTTTGACAATTCCTAAAAGATGATTTTATCTCTCTTCCTTTTCCGGTCAAATAGGGGGAGATAGATCAAGTGTTTCTTGTGATTGTGATGATGATTTCTGATTTGTGCTGTTTCTTGTGTTGGTGATGATTTCTGATTTGTGCTCCTTGCACCAATTCAGGGGGAGATGGGATTTTCTAACCAATGCAGGTTAGGTGGTTTGATTGGTGTTGAATAAACACTTGTATTTTGATTTGACCAGAAAGGTTCAACAAAGGGGGAGATTGTAAGGGTAAAATAGGCAAAGCATATTTTATCTTGTTTTCACCTTTCTTGGTCAAAGTAGGATTTTATTTTAGTCAATGTTTATTTAGGTGTTAGATTTTGTTTAGATTATTTTTGGTAGATTGATTTGTTTTTTGATAGGAAAATCTTTCAAATCTTTCAAAAGATTTTGACAACATATTTTTGGTAACTAGATTTATGTAAATAATTTTGTTATTTGATGTATTTTAGTCTAAATAGGAAACATAATCTCTTATGTTTGATAACTAATCTCTTTCCTAGTAGGATTGTGTTTTCCTTTTGCTGTGGCCTTTGCAGGATTGTGTATATATTGGAGGCTGATCATGAAGCATTGGGCGACCTGTGAGAGCAGATTAAGAAGAGATACACGCTGCAAGAGAGCTTACAAGAGAGAAACTATTCAGGAAGCTTGAGGGAGAAAAACTACAGCCATATTCAGAGAGCTTGGCGGCAAAAAGAGATTAGATCGAAAGCTATAAACCGCGAGCATCCTCGCCGTAGTTCTCAAGCGCTTTATCCTTTCGTAAGCCGTGGTGAAACTTCGTGAGAATACACCATTGTCGCCTTCATCGATTTATCGTGAAACGCTTCGTTGCCGTTGCTTCACGCTTGTTGTCGCGTTGCTTGAAACTTCGTGAACACGCCAGGCTTCCCAAGTTCTGTTTGCGGCTTTAGCTTGTTTCGTTGTTTCGTAGTCGTTCTTAGTCTTTCTTCCCACGTTTGTTCTAGTAGTTTATGTGGGTTTTTGGTTCTCCAAGATTCTATATCTTGTGAGAATTTTGTGTTAACTGTTAAGGATTAAAAACAGTGTTGGTTTTAATATATTGTGTTGCCTTGAGGCTTGATCTACAAGATTGATTCTTGTAGATTGTTTTTGTGTGATTTTCTGTCTTTCTAAGTCTGTTTGTTTTTAAATCTGAAAAATATACTTCCGCTGCTATTTTCTGTGAAACACTTTTAGTTCACATTGTTACTGTCATTGTTGCAACATTCACTGCAACATTGACTGTAACATCGTCCCATATCGAGAATCCGTGGCATCGCGTTCTTTCATTAGGACTACTCCAATTAGACATTATGATATGGGTGATTTGGTAAGGTATAGGGATATATGTTGTGAGACCTTAACATTTTCTGGGTTGAAAAGATTGATTAAATCATATTGCAAAAAACCAATTGATAAAATACACTACAATATGCCAGTCAGAAGCATGGATGACGGGCTTAGGCTTGTGTGGTGTGATTAAAGCATTAAGGATTTAGTAGATGTTGGTAGATGTACCCATCAATATATTAACATATATGTTGAGCATGACAATTCTAGTGAAGCCAATGATAGTGATACTGATTATGAGGATCCTAATTATAATGGTAGTGAAGAATCTGAAGATGATGTGGCTAGCTTGGATCATATAAGTGAAGATGAAGATGATATTGTTTATTTTAGAGAGAAATTAATTGCTAACAAGAGGAAAAAAACAGTTGATGTGACCCAACCTACATAAAAAGATGACTCACCCTATATTTAATTTTGAAGAGGAAAGTTTGACCCCTAGTGATGGACCACCACATGTTGAACCCACTCCAAATACAACCACCATCATATCCCAACAAGAGATAATGATGCCTACATGGAACACATTAGGAATTTTGGAGGTGATGTGGATACTAGCGGCCACAAGGAATATGTCTACTCTACTGACTATGATTCCCCCCACTTTGATAGTGATGATGAAAAGGATAATGGGCTGGATGTTTTGACACACTACCCCGTGTTTGACCCTACAACTAAATAGGACCACATGATGCCGCCCTTGAATGAGGTTTTCCAAAGATCTGTCCAACTGAAGCATTCGACTGTTATGCGACTAATAATGGTTATGATATAAAATGGGCAAAAAAATGAAAAGATAAGATAGTTAGTCGTGTGTAGGCAACCTCAATGCAATCGGAGGATTTATGCTAGCATGATGCGTAAAGAAAGCTCAATCCGCATCAAATCTTTTAGAGATATCCACAAGTGTGTGAGGAAGTTTAAGAAAATTGCTAGTGCAACTTAGATAGCCAAGATGTGTGCAACTGAGATAAGGAATTGTCCTAGGTGGAAGTTGAAAGAAATGAAAGCTTACATATTGAAGCAGTACAAGGTGGATTTTACTATCAAGCAATGTGGAAGGGCTAGAAGACTTGCATTGAATGAGGTGAAAGTAGCTTTGAAAGAACATTACAGTAAGTTGTATGACTATACATATAAAATGAAAAGAAGCAATACTGGGAGCTCAATAGTTTTTGAAACTCAAAGGTGTTTGTCATAGGGGGAGTTGATGTTTGATAGGTTTTTTGTGTGTTTTGCTGCAATAAGAATGGGATGGACTGCAGGTTGTAGGCATGTGATTGGTCTTGATGGCTGCTTCTTGAAGGGGTTTTGCAAGGGCCAACTACTTTGTGCTGTGGGTAGGGATGGAAACAACAATTTCTTCCCTACAGCATGGGCTATAGTGAACACAGAGAGCATTAGTACTTGGACTTGGTTCCTTCAACTACTCATCAATGACATAAGGAATAACAATGGTAATGGCCTGACTCTTATAACAGATCAACAAAAGGTATGGTTTTATGTCAGAAATGCAATAATTTCTTCCTGCATATATTAATATCTTACTGATATAATTGTGGTCTTTACATTTTTATTGAATTAGGGACTTCTAAATGTAATGGAGGCCATATTTCCTAAAGCAGAAGTCAGAAATTATGCCAGACATGTATATGCCAATTTTAGGAAGCACTTTTTTTTTTTTTTTTTAAAGAAAGCAGGGCGGCACCTGCGGATATATAAAAATAAAAACAAAACAAACTTGAGGGGGACGACCCTCCCAACCCTAAGCAGGAAGGGAAGGAGCCTAACCTCGAAGGAGAAACAAATGCAATAAAATTACTATCTACGAGAGCGAAAACTATAAAGCCCATAATCATCATACTGAAGCGCTCTTTTGACCATACCAGGAAGATCAGCTCTGGAAGAATATCTAAGCCTATTTTGATGTCCATGAGCCAAGGCCGCAAGGCGATCCGCCACCCCATTTTGTTCTCGAAAAACATGATGAAGATGATACTGCTGAAGTAAATCATGACAAACCCGAAGCTCATAGATATATTTCCAAGGAGGTTGGTAGCATTTTCTAAGAACATCAACCGCAATCGAGGAATCTGATTCCACCGAAACGGAGAGAAGCCCAAATTCACGACACAATAACAACCCATCTTTCAAGGCCAAAATTTTAGCCCTCATATTAGAGCCACGAGTCGCCATACGGGCCTGGGGCAAGAAATCATCTACGCTCGACCGCCCGAGCAAGAAAGGAAGAAGGGTGTTCCTTGGACAGAAGAAGAGCATAAGTAAGTTTCCCTATATTGATATTCTTTAGAAATTTCATTGTATTTTCTTTAAATAGATGTGTGTTGGTATCTATGGAACATGATCTATATTAAAGCTCAAGTTGTAGGTATTTTAAGTGATTAATTGATGGATAGTACTTGGTACCAATTATCATAGGAAGCACTATACTAGGGTACAACTTAGGAATTTATTCTGGAAAGTAGCAAAATCTGGGACAGTAGAGAAGGCTCATAACTTCATGGCAGAGATCAAAGAGATAAGTATAGCAGCTTGGCAACATTTTATTTCAAAGGAACTTAGTATGTGGTGCAGGGCATATTTTTCATATAATAGTAACTGTGATAGTGTAGAAAACAATATGGCTGAGTCATTTAACTCATACCTTTTAGAAGCTAGGAGTAAGCCAATTATCAGTGTGGGTCCCAATGAGCACAATAATAAGCTAGAAGGGGGGGTTGAATAGCTTATTAACACTTTAAAACTTTTTAAAGTAAGTTCCTTGAAAGTTACTTGCAATCTATGAAAAGAATCAAGTAGCGGAAGACCTTCAAGAAAATTGTTCCAGGTCTGCCGATAAGGACTACCGGTAGACCTTTTACAGATTACTTAAGTTCTGCTGAAATGGATGAAGTAAACAATGAAACCGAGCAGCTCAATAATTAAACGCATGTAAGGAAATAACACAAGTATTTTGGGATGGTTCACACTATAATGAGTGCTACGCCCACCACCAAGGCCAACCTTGGATTTAAATTGTGCACTATGTTTTCCACTTAGATCAATTACAAAGAATATCCCTAATGGATCGTGTACAAAATATTGACTTGTGTTTGTTCAGGAATTAAATATCTGTAAATACAAGATATTTAATTCGCAAGTATATAGTTAATGGAAGTAAACAACAAGAAGAATAAAACAATAAATGTTGAAGAGCGCTTCTTGTTGTTGATGAGGACTTCTAGATCTGCTGAGGATCTATTGAATGACCGAGCTGAAAGACTTGGAGTTCAGAGATTCGCAGCAATTCTTTAAGTGTTCGATTGATTCTGTACAGTTGTCACTCTTTTGATCCAGTCTTCAATGGCAGTATTTAAAGCAGGTGCACTTCAAAAGATCCGTTGGAGAAGACGAAGACTTCAACAGCTCTTTTCATAAATGCATTAAATGCATGGGGCTGTCAGTCAAGGAATTTCGTCTTCACAGATAACTAGAGCAGATAATCATTTCTGAGATCTTCAAAAAGGTGGGCGATTTGGTGTCGATCTCGAGAGATGAAGCAGTAAAGTAGGGGACATCGCTTTTATTAATCGCTCAGACGAAAAGTATTCCTCGCTGAAAGTTGCTTTCGGCGGCTTGACATGTCGAAAGACTTGGATTAATTCAAATATCAAATGAGAATAAGTTTGAATTAATCCAGCTAGCTTTGATCTGGAGAGGACACGTAGAAGCAGATCAGCTGGACACGAGGTCTACCGATCTTAAGCTTTGAGCAGGTCTTCCGGTGAAGCAGAGAAGTGGTCTTCCGATGTTCCTGAAAAGGTCCTACAAAAAACTATACAAGGCAAAGTTCTATACACAGTTGCCACGCTAATCGATACGCAGCCCGATTAGCCACTGAAGTATAAAACTAAAGTAATGTACTGATCAGATATAAATTTAACATAAGAATCAACAATCTCCTCCTATTTATATCTGGTCATCATTACTACAAATGAGGGTTTTAAAACAAGCTATTTAATAGATAATAGCATGTCTGAGAAAGTTTATATATTACGTAAGCGGTAGACATGCCTCTATTAAAACGTAATAACACCTCGATGCAAGGACTAATCTAAGTGCATACAAGAATAAGAGAGTCAAAGAATAGCACACAGATCAGCAGCAGTTTAAATCAATTTAAACTGAATGTTTAAATTCTCATATAAATAAACAATAAAGCAGCAAGAATTTAAACAACATAATTTTTGAAAAAGCAAGTAATCATCTGTATTCATAAACAAGATGTTTACATTTGACAGAGTTTTCAAAAATAAGATAAATACAAAGGAAAGGGAAGAAAAGATACAAAAGCTACCATGGTCTTTTCCCTTTGCCTTTGTCTGCAGCCTCCTTTTCTCTTCTTTCTCGCTCTAGCTCTTCCATTCTTCTTTGGTATTCGGCATCTGCATCAGTTGGAGGTCTGGTGGAACGAGAACGGTAGTCCAGTTCTTCACGAAGACGGCTGTTCTCTTCCATCAGCATTCTGTTGATAGATCTCATTTGTTTCTCCTCCGTGATGGCCAGATCACGATCCCGGTTGGCATTCATAATGTCATGAGCAGAGTTTCGAGCGAGGTTGTTGAGTTCCATAATAGGAGTACGACCGTGGCTGAGATGGAGAGTGATGGCGTGGAAGAGCTCGTAGAAAATGGAACCTATGATACGGCAGCCTTCATCTCGTTGAGCTTCTACGTTGATCTTGACATCGGTGAAGTCGTGCCGCATCTGTCCAAAACGAGTCCAGACATCCTCTTGAAATTGTCGAAGAGTAGTGGCAGTCCGGTCGTTGGCCTTGGCCGCTGCAGTGGCTACTTCAGCGGTAGCGGTAGATATGCTAGCGAGTTCGCCTAGCCATCGGGTAGATGGCATCTCAATGACAAAATTTCAAAGATTGGCTGGCTGATTGGAAGTAGAGGCTTGGCCAATGTGAATGGAGTCGGCAGAGGCAGAGTCTGCAGGCCTGATGGGCTGTTGGATATGGGGAGTGCTGGAGGCAGAAGAGGATGAGTCTTGGGTTGGTATGGTTTTGGTGGAAGAGGATAGGGTTATAGGGGAGGGAGGAGGGGGAGTTGGTGGGGAATCCAGCCATATCGTTGTCGAATTTTCACCGATGGGAGGATTGGGGAATGGGTTCGGTAGAGAACCAGAAAGAAGGGGCAGGGTAAAATAGGAATTTTGGTTTTTGAAGAGAAGGTTGGGGAGGTTGAGAAGGTTGAGGAGGTTGATGAGAAGAGGTGAATAGATCTGCTACTGACGAAAGTTCGAAGAGAACTTGCGGCAGCAGCAGGTCTAAGGGTTGTGGTGTGGTTGAAGAAGTTGGTTGGGATTGGGGTGGTGAGGTGTGGATGGGTCGTGAGTAGTTAAAGGGTGAAGGAGGAGGAGGAGTTGGGGTTCTGGCCGGCTCCTCCCGATTTTGAGGCTCCTCCCGAGGGATAGACTCTCCTGAGGTGGTGAATTCCTCCGAGTAGATGACTGGGCGTAAGGAATAGATGAAGGGTTGACAGTAAGTTGCTCATGCCAGTAGTTGGTCAGTCTAGCATGGTATAGATGAAGCGGTTGACAGCTGAGTGTCGGGGGTACTCCGGCAGAGGTAGTGTCGGGTCGGGGGTCAGCGTAGAGGGTCAAGTACCCAGCTCTCCTTCCTCTCACGCCGAATAGGAGACTCACCGCCTATCTAGAGGTTGGAGGATCGCCGGTGGCCTGGTCTTCAAAGGTTTTACGAAGTCTCCTTCGCTTAGGCTCGGGAGCAGCGCAGAGGTGGTGAAGGTGGTTGGCCGGATTGGGTGAAGGCTCTCAGTGTAGATGGAGGAGAGAATGGCCGGATTGGCCTCGGTGCCTTCTTCTTTCTCGGCCTTCCTTCATCTCCTTTCTTTACGGATCCATTTGGCCTCGCTCCTCTTCATTGGAGGTGCCACTTCCGGCCTTGTCTTCTTGGCTTTGGCTTGCCTGTCGCTATTTTGGACCTTAGCAGCAGCTAGCTCCGCCTCATCAGCCGCACCTCGCCTTGGCCTTTAGATGGAGGTCCGTGGCCACTTGATCATCAAATTTGTGCAGGCCTTTTCATGAGGTCTTGCTTCTTGCAGCCTATGTGCTTCCATGTTGAAGCGGTGACCAAGATAGGTGCGTGCTTGGCCACTTTGTCAAGAGAGACAGCGGTAGACCTTTCAGACCAGCCCCCGCTTGCTTGTTCTCGTATTCAAGCGTATTTATCAAAAACGAGGTCCGCTGAAGTTGTTTTCCTTGCCACAGATACAACTCATCTTCTTTCAACGAAGAGTTGATGGTCGCATCATCCCTTAAAGCGGCGCATGATCGGTCCGACGGGCGGGCGCTTGGGTGTGGTTGCCTTGCTTTCTCCACCCACGCTTTTAGCTCGTCGAAGATGATGAGCCCCGGGCCAGACGAAGTCCGTGAGAAATATAGCACTTGTCAGCCTTGATCCGCCGGGCAAGAACATGTCATGTGCTCCACTTCAATGTAAGCCCTTGCTCAGCGCATCAAGCAGACGCCAAGAGGGAACAAGTTTCTGAGCATTTTCCTCGAGGCTCCCAGCATCTACTCCCCTCACGGCTTCCTGTGCATGTAAAGCCTCACCGTGGTTGCCGAAATAGCCTCCGTAACGCACGCCATTATGGTGGAAATAGATCATGCGTGACGGAGTACGGACTCGCTCGAATCCACCCACGAAGAGCGCCCGTTCATGAGCTCCATTCGTTGATAAAATTCTTTTCCGCCAGAAGATAATCGTAAGTTTGTCGTTGAGGCGTAAGGGCGTAATCCCGCAGGCGCCCATATCCTCGCAGCTTTTACCCTAATATAATTGATTGACGTAAGGTCAATGCACATGCCAGAATGTATAGTCATCCAAAGCGACAATGATGTCGCGAGCCAGGATAGGTCGGATATCCCGAAGATTGATGTTTGAACCGGAGGAATGACTTTTCGTGGTCAAAGCCTTCCGCCGGCCGCGCTGATTTCGAGGTTCTTGCCCGAAGGAAAAACAAAATAAAAGTTGTGGCTTTTCATCTGACATCTAAACAAGTAGGAATTTCTGAGTTTTCCAAAATAATTCAAATTTTCAACTAAAAAAAACTTGAAACCCTAGAATGTTTAGAGAAACCACACTCGAGAAAAACATAAATGTGTTTTCATAAGAATGAACAATGAATTAGACAAAAACATCGTTAGATTCAAGTATGTAAGAACAATAATGGCGATCATCGCTTAAACTCGAAATGACTCGCTTGAATTCCAAAAGGATTTTAAGATGTTATTGAAATGTAGAACAAGACATGAAAATTTCGAGTAGAGTAGATAAACGTACTATCACAAGATGAGAAGAAGAAACAAGAAGAAGAACAAGAATTTGCGAAAAGTAGCATGCAGAGAGAGAAGTTTCCGTCAAAGGGTTTCAGAAAGTTTGGAAATGACGGTTCGAGGATTATTTAAAGGCGAGAAAATATCGCTTTTGAAAAAGCTGAACTTAAGATATTTTCTTAAGTACCAAATTTTGTCTCGACCATTTTTATTGCTTTAGAAACCTCTAGCGTAAAATAGACTAAGTAAGAGTACTAACCTTGTGTCTTCCTAAAGAAGAACTTACGCCTTCCGATTAGTCTAATACCGGTCTACCTGTATGAAAGAAATATTTAACAAAATTTTTAAAATTAAGCAAAGGATCAATCATACCAAGATTTCTCCTTAAATAAGCAAACCGTGGCATCCAAAGGGTTTTGTGAGAATGTCCGCCAATTGATGCTCTGGAACATATTCATCGATGTTACCTTTTTCCACATGATCTTTGAGAAAATGATAACAAATATCAATGTGCTTTGTCTTTGAATGCATTATCGATTTTTCGAGACCTGAATAGCGATGTGTCAGTCACATAATCGCGCTTTC